>BNST01000465.1:0-2500 GCA_019650275.1 Xylocarpus granatum | reverse complement strand
GGACAGCATTGTTCGTGGTATGCCATGAAGTCTTACCACGTTCTTGATGAACTCTTGGGCTACTTCTTTTGCCGTGTAGGGCTGCTTGAGTGGCACAAAGTGTGCACTCTTGCTGAGTCTGTCCACTACGGTTAATATCACCGTATAACCCTTGCTGTTCGGCATTCTCGTTATGAAGTCCATTGTCAAATCTTCCCAAACTTGTTCTGGTATTGGCAAAGGTTGTAATAACCCCTTTATCTTACCGCCTTCTGGTTTGGTGCACTGACACACATCACATTCTCGGACTAGCTTTTTGATCTCAGCTTTAAGTCCTTCCCACCAAAAGAATAACTTAATTCGTATGTAAGTACGAAACCATCCTGAATGTCCTCCTTCTCGTGAGTTGTGGAAGTGATTCAAGATCTTTTCTCTTAGTCCTGGTATGTTTGGTACATATACTTGCTGCTTGTGCCAAATATATCCGTTTTTAAGGGTGAATTTACTAACCTCAGGGTCGAAATTCTTGACCTTCTCAGTGAGCTCTTGGCTTTGCGGGTCAATTTCTAGTGCCTCCTTGATTTCTGTCCATACATTCCACTCCGCTCCGCTAATGGCAGTGAGGCATGCGTCATTAGGCTCATATGCTGTCCAAAGCGCTTGACCTCCATTGCTTCTAGACAATGCATCTGCCACTTTATTTTCCTTGCCTGGTTTGTAGATTATTTCATACTCGTAACCCAGCAATTTGACAAGGAACTTTTGCTGCTCCGGGGTGGTAATTTTCTGCTCCATGAGGCTTCTCAAGGGTTGTTGATCTGTAATGATCAGGAATTTCCTCCCAAGAAGGTAAGGTCGCCATACCTTGACTGCATGGATGATGGCTAACATCTCCTTCGCGTATACTGACCATTCCTTTTTCATGGGCCCTAAGACTCTGCTCATGTATGCAATAGGTCTTCCAGCTTGACTCAGGACAGCACCTATTCCATCTTGACATGCGTCAGTGTGAAGCTCGAAAGTTTGGTTGAAGTCAGGCAGTGCTAACACTGGCGTCTCACACATAGCTTGCTTCAACAACTTGAATGCGTCTTCACTCTTCTCTGTCCATAGGAATCCGTCTTTCTTTAGCAAATCCGTTAGTGGTTTTGCTATGGCACCGTATTTGTGAACAAATCGGCGATAGTAGCCTGTCAAACCTAGAAATCCTCTAAGTTCTGTGACATTCTTTGGAGTTGGCCATGTTTGCATGGCTCCTATTTTTCGTTGGTCTACCTTCACTCCTTCTTCGAGATATAATGTGACCGAGGTATTCAAGCTCCTCTTGCATGAATGTGCACTTGGATGGCTTGATGACAAAACGATTTCTTCTTAACACTTCTAGCACTTTTGCTAAGTGTTCTATGTGATCATTATGGTTCCTAGAATAGACCAAAATGTCATCGAAGAAAACTAAAACAAACCTGCGCAAGTAAGGTTTGAAGATGTCGTTCATGGCCGCTTGAAAGGTGGAGGGTGCGTTGCATAGTCCAAACGGCATGACAAGGTACTCGTAGTGTCCACTATGAGTCCGAAATGCTGTCTTCTGCACGTCCTCTTCTTTCATGCGTACTTGATGATATCCGGCCTTGAGATCCAGCTTGGTGAACAGCTTTGCTCCATGTAACTCGTCCAGCATATCATCAATTGTTGGGATCGGAAAACGATCCTTGATAGTTGCTTGGTTGAGTGCCCGATAATCGGTGCAAAACCTCCAAGTTCCGTCTTTCTTTCTAACAAGTAGAACAGGAGAAGAAAAGGGTGAGGTGCTAGGTCGAATAATACCTTGCTGTAGCATCTCCTCCACTTGTCTTTCGATCTCGTTCTTTTGAAAGTGTGCATACCGGTAAGGTGCTACATTAATCGCCTTGGTTTCGTCGATTAATGGGATGGCATGGTCGTAATGTCTTGAGGGTGGTAGTCCTTGTGGCTCTCCTAAGACATCCCTGAATTGCTCCAAAAGATCTCTTACTCCTCTTGGTATGTCTTCGTGTGTAGGATGTTCGGCTGTGTTTTCCTCTTTGTGGCCAATAGAATCGCAAAACATTGTGCCCTTTTTCTGTATAATCGTTCAAGGGTACTTACCTCACAATGATGCGCTGCATTGGTGGTGGATGCCTTCCCATGTGCAGTCCCTTCCCTTCCATTGGAAGTGCATGGCCATGGATTCATAGTCGAACATTATCTTGCCTATGGTTTTAAGCCAAGCATTGCCTAAAACCACATCAAGACCTGCCAAGGCTAACACATGCAGTTCCGCCTCTATTTTGACTCCTTGAATCTGCATGGCTACTGGCTGTTAAAGATGAAGAGGATTGAGGGTGAAGATGAAAAGCCCAAATAAACTCTTGGATTGATCTATGGATACCCATATCAAGCCCAAAGCCCAATTCAAGCTAACTACTAAAGGACGAAATAACGGCTAGTTTTTTTAAATTGAAAGATATGCTGTTATGTGTTGTACCTAGCTGTTAGAAAAGTA
>BNST01000464.1:0-269523 GCA_019650275.1 Xylocarpus granatum | reverse complement strand
TAAATTATTTTTTAATAAATTTAATTATTATAAATTCATAATTTGTAACTTACACAAGATATACAATTTCTGCCAACAAAATCTAGAAAAGCCAACAGTAGGAAAAGAACAAATGCGCTAAAACCCAAATAAAAGGGAAAGCGTATGCACGTTAAAGCTTAAATTTCCAATACTGTGTTGTAGTAAGCAATTTCATGTGAGGTGCTGATTGATCAGTTGCTTCTCAGCAAGTGAAACTCTAATGGTTCTTCTGAAAGGTTCTTCAGCTTGCTCGCTTTGTCTTACTTTTAACATTTTTGGTGGTACTGTTTAACTCTAAGCCATGCCTATGCATCTCACATATATACATCAAAATATATATGCAAGTTTCAGATAGTTGAAGAGCCAACTTCAGCAAATCAAGCCTCGCAAATTGAGCATCGACTACTTTCAAGAGAGAATCAAACAATAAGTTGGGTGTGGGATTATAGCAAGGGATTCTTTTGCATGTGGATTTGCTTTACGATTGCCTCAAATTTCAGTAGTTGTTTCAACTTTTTGCTTTTGGCGTTACCCAGCTCTTCTCACACCGCGATCGCATGCAGTGTGTCCAAAATTCCCCAGTGGGTCATCGCTCCTTCTTTGAATCTTCTTCATGCTTGGGAGTTGGGACCAGTTTAAAACAACAGTAATATAATAGCAATAAAAACGTGTTGGCTCTTGGACCATTTTGTTAATTATTAACTGGAATTTCTTGTCTTCTTTCTCCTTTTATTTATTTATTTTTGTATTATTTAAAAAAGTGTGTAATCCTAACCCATCACCATTGGTTCCTTTCATTAATCGTGCATGCAAATTGCAGATACTGTTTCTTTTTCTTTGCTAATTGTTTTTAATTAAATGTGTAGCCGGCTAGTATTAGTCACGTATATCGATAGACATTGACAATTAAATGTTATGATCAGGGTATTACACTTGGCGAGAGAGAGACAGAGAGAGAGAACATAATGATTTCGGTGGCATGACGCATGGCTTACATTTCATTATCACAACGCAGCAATACAAGCAAATGCTACAGCCTCTATAAAATCATGAAGACGAAGAAGATATGTAGTTGTATCCCACTAACACATTGACATACCTGTCAATTCTCTCGGTCATATATATGAACAAACTTCAATCAAAATCAAGCTAGCTAAAGACTGCGAAACAGTGGCACGTTTGTGATGTAGATAGTCACCATCTTCATTACAGAATAACTCCACTTGCTAACAAGGATTTCAACTCCCCCGTCTCTCATTTTCCCACGTAACACATTTAACTTTAATCACTAAATGATGTTTTATATCTAGGATCAGGGTTTGATTAATAAAACCATGATTTGCTTAGTGCCAAGAAAAGCACTTGATTTTTTGCCCCGACAAAAAAGCCATATGATGACTGATGTTTTATGACGAGAACCTCAACATATGTCTGAGAGAGAGAGAGAGAGAGAGAAGCATTTGACTAAAGTTAAAGCGGGATGTGTTCATTTGGCTGTCTTTGAACCACATGTTACGTATTAAATAATGCAAGCTCACGTGCTTTTGCTAATAGAATGTGCAGAGTACACCACACACCTAATCTTGTTTCTTCATCGAATGTTGATTTCCATTCATATATTACCTTCTTGTATACGCCTCGGGAATCGACACTCAAAAGTTCCCTTTCACCTATTTTCCCTGTAAATAATTAACTCCAGTAGTGTCGTGTTAGATGTATAATAGCTTTTCGCTGTGGGTTTTCTTTCTTTTCCAACGTAAATCTACAGTAATTAATCAAAAGTATTGGCCTGTTGCTACTCCCTTTTGGCCGTCTAATGCATCTATTTCTTAAAGAACGGTATCGTGGGCTTTGGATTTCCTTTGTCAATCATTAAATGACTATTTGGACGTTTAAGGTTTTTATCATCTACATCCATAATTGCTTGCATGTCACAATCAGACCCAACAATTGAACAACCATTAATCCAGTTTAATTACTGTATTAAACATGCCGGGTTGATCCGTATTTGTTCTTGAAGTTACCCATTATTGAAAGAATGCAACAAGTGGACTAGTTCAGTAAGCTTTCTTTGATCTCATGGTTGTCCTATCTCGTGTCTCCATATTTTGTATGATTCAACAATTTACATTTGACACTACTCACTATACCTATGCATGATCCTATGTTAGATGAAGTGTGAAAAGAATTTGCCTATACACTTGAAGAAGGAAAATCAAATAGTTGGAACATCAAAACACCAAAGACATAAACTTGCAGTAATGAAGAAGGATCTTTGTAGGGAACAGTTATTAGCATCGTTGTACTCAGCATTGACTAGCACGTTAGTTTTTGCTTGCTTGGAAAGGCTATTAGTTAAGGACCCTTTAAACAAGCAATCATATGATTGTGAGACAGGTTATGTACATTCTCAACAACTTGTTCCTGTCAGTTTGCGACATTAATCATCTGCTTATCATTGTAATTAAATGCCATTTTATAAGAAAGCATCATTGCTATGGTGAGTTAACGAATGATTTAAATAAAATCGTCCTTCAAAGACAATTGAATGCCCATCTGTGTTCTAACGATAATAATAAAATGGCGCGAACAAAAGAGTCGCACGTTAATTAG
The DNA here is from genome assembly GCA_019650275.1 of Xylocarpus granatum. Lineage (NCBI taxonomy): Eukaryota > Viridiplantae > Streptophyta > Magnoliopsida > Sapindales > Meliaceae > Xylocarpus > Xylocarpus granatum. The sequence continues at coordinate 266,889 of BNST01000464.1, read as the reverse complement.
TTGATGGCCAGTGCTGGCTGTCAAAACACAATCTGAAAGCGCACTCAGGCAGACAATCGCAGAACTTCTTTCTCTTTGCCAGTTCACACTTCACACTCCCCCGTCTCTTCATATCTCCAGCACTCACTTGCATGAAAATCAATTCAACTGATAATGTTTACTGCTTGTCTCTATTCGTTGAACACAGTTTTACTAATATTATTTAATTATTAAACTTGCATGTTTATTATGTATAACACAGTTTTGTTCTTGTCCATCTGTTACGATATTCTTGGATGACGCTTTTAAGCTACAATTCTCGTCGTTTTCTTCATCTACGGCTGCTGTGCTTTTGGGTTTCACTCTGTTCGAGAGTACCAGTGACTAATAATATATATATATCTTCGGTCTCAAGATCAATTGTACATGGGAAACGCATGCAGGCGCTTCTGTTTCTAGCTCTCTTTACTTTCAACTTTCCCGCTCTGTAACTTAAAAAAAGTTCCTCAAATCTCTCTCCCAAATTAACACACTCTCTCTGTTTCTCTCTCTAAAGGAGCAAAAGTGTGGTAGCGGGTAAGTCTCAGTCCTTTGATCAGTATTGCTTTTCAGTGTTTCTTAATTAGTAAGATAATTAATGGTTATTTGCTTAACTATTTGTTTTGTCTTTTTGAGGGGTGCATGTTCTCTCGTTTTCCATCGAAAAGCAAATAAAGATGAATACAAGAGTCAGGACTGCTCTTCGGTCTATGAAACCTCCTTTAAAGCAAGATAAAGTAACTTCTCTCTCTTTTTTCTTCTTTTCTTTTGCCCATTTTAATCTGTTTTCTTCCTCGTCTGCAAGAATATCTAGATGGATTTTTCTTTTACCTGAAAATTAGAGAAATTTGATAGCTTTTAATGGGAATCTTCGGTTGGTTTTCAATTTTACTTTGAGCAGAATTGGCTCCACAGTCTGTTTTTGGTATGATTTTTTTTTCCTGTGAGAATTCTTGAGTTTGTTGCTCTTTTGTTTATGCTTGCAGATTGTGAAATCTGCTTGTGTACTAAAGGAAGGATTTTTCACTTTTGACACATATCTGACTTGACTTGGGTCCTCTCACTTGTCTCAAGAAACGAATGATTTCTCTCCTTTAAATCACTTTTCTTCTTTCATAAACGTGATTGTTTTTGTTTATTTATAATTTTTGCTATCGAATATACAAAGAAGGAGAAAATGGAGAGTCAGGGAAGCAAAGGACTCGGTGCTGGTAAAGCCTTGACCAATAAACGACGATCCAACGGGGAAAAGAAGAAGGCCTTATTAGAAGATGTATGCAAAATTCTCTGTATTAAGCTATACAATTAGGTTCTTTGTGTTGATGTTCTTTTGATTTGATTGTTATGGTTTCAAATTCAATTTGCAGGTTGATAAGCTAAAGAGGAAGCTTAGACATGAAGAGAATGTTCATAGAGCTTTAGAGAGGGCATTTACTAGGCCATTGGGGTCTCTTCCTCGACTTCCTCCTTATCTCCCTCCATATGTTAGTATATTCACTTCGCTCTTTAATATTAGATTCTTCGTTCTGATGGATACTTTGGATCGCAAGTCAATAAGGAAAATTATAATGAACCAATTTTTGCCGAAAACAAATGGTAGAAACCCAGATGAAAAGAATTCTTAATTGTTCGGTATTTTGCCCGCTTCATTTAGGGTGTGATATAAATGATAATGTTGGCTGTGATTTTCTTTGTTGTAGACATTAGCGCTGCTTGCTGAGGTTGCTGTTTTGGAAGAGGAGGTTGTTAGGCTTGAAGAGCAAGTTGTGAATTTTAGGCAGGGTCTATATCAGGAAGCTGTCTACATTTCCTCAAAGAGGAATGTCGACAATTCTAACGATTCTGACCAGTTGTCAGTTAGAAGTTATAAACACCGGCGATCAAAATCTTTGTCCCTTAACGAGATCAATTCAGCATCAACTGCCAGGCCTCAACCTTCTCTTGGCAGATGTACCTCAAGCAGAAAGCTTATTTCATCAGATGCCATTACTGATCGAATAAACACACCATGCTTTATTAGAACAATGAATGGGAGACAAGGCTCAATGAGATTGAATTCCACTTCTTTTCATTTGGAAGATGGGCGAGTAAAAGAGAATGGATCATGCACTAATGCAGTGAAGGACAAGCAATCTCCAGAAATGAAAATTCCCAAAGTTGTTACCCCAGTTAAGAGACTTCCAATCAAGGATGAATCACCAGACAAGTGTTTGGATACTTTGAAGTTGCAGGTATACAATTATTACGGGCTCTGCATGAGAAATTATATTAAGTTTAGGGCTACATTCATGTTAATTCTGGTTTCTATTGTCCAGCTAGAGTACAGATTAGAGGACCAGGAGAAAGCAGAAGAGAGCTGTTCTGATTCTTCAAATGATAGGTTTCTGCAAGCTAACTGCACACCCAACAAATTATCTGAGGATATTGTCAGATGCTTGTCAAGCATTTTTGTAAGGATTAGCACCTTGAAGGACAGAGTAGTGGATTCTGATGGAAGCCGCAGAGAAAGTCAATTTTGGGATCCCTATGGAATTTGTTCAGAATTCAGAAGTACTGATATTGGTCCGTATAAGCAACTCTGTGCAATTGAAGCTAGTTCAGTTGATCTCAACCGAACAAAAAATGCTTTGTTTCTGATCCACAGGCTAAAGTAAGTTCTTTGATTGTTTTCACCCACATGTTCATTACTACTGATATTACTTGTCTTCACCCTGTCTTTACGATCATTTCAGGTTCCTGCTTGGGAAGATTGCCTCTGTCAATTTAGAGGGTCTCAACCATCAACAGAAGCTTGCATTTTGGATAAACACTTACAATTCCTGCATTATGAATGTAAATTTCTCTTGTTTGTGCATACATTTGAAAATAAAAGTGGAAAACATGGCAATGCTAGAATTTGGAAATTTGAATTTAATAACATATTCATGTCACTTGGGGACATTGTATGGGTTAATCTTTTTGCTCTTAACCTAACGTGAGAGAGCAGGGGAAACATACTTATGCAGTTGTATTATTTATCTTTTAGGCATTTTTAGAGCACGGGATTCCAGAGACTCCTGAAATGGTTGTTGCACTTATGCAGAAGGTGAGATCCGTTGGTTACTATTGTTTTCACAGTAATACAGGACTCTAAATTATTATGTCTGTTATTTTCTTTTCCACCCAACACCAAATTCATCAAAATGGATTATATATGAATAAATTGGACATTATCTGGAGCTTGAAGATGATGTACTCTCTTTCAGACATTAAACCTGGTTTTTCCTCTTAATGCCAAGCACATTACAATAGACAGATTAAATATTGAGCTGCAAAAGATTTTATTATGGTTGTGACTTTACAGTGTGCTCCTGAGAAATTCTTAGTGAAGTTGCTGAAGCTTCTATATAAATGCTAATAAAATATATTTTTTTCTAAGCCTGTATATGCATATAAGCAGTGTATTAATGACAAGGATCCATATATGATGTGCTGCTAAAATCAGCTCTTGGAAACTAATTATGCATTTGATAGAACTTTTTCTGCGCTTGCTCCAGGCAACAATAGTTGTTGGGGGACACTTGCTCAATGCAATTACAATTGAGCACTTCATCTTGAGGCTTCCATATCACTTAAAATTTGTAAGTGCATTCATCTTAACTTGATAATACTTTTTGACAGGATGGATCAAGGTCTTGAAACTTTTCTTGTTACAGCAAAACAAACTAAATCCTCCCTTTTTTTTTCCTTCTCTCTGAAAGACATGTCCAAAAGCTGCTAAAAATGATGAGATGAAAGCCCGCACTATATTTGGCTTGGAATGGTCTGAACCCTTGGTCACTTTTGCTCTGTGCTGCGGAAGCTGGTCCTCCCCTGCTGTAAGTTTGCTTTGAATTCAGTTTTCGTTCTTTTTTTACGTAGGCAGAGTCACTATCCCTTGCTTTTGAAGGCAGATGACTTAATTTTTTGTCAATTTGTACCATGGGAATGCCATTGCATGCCTGTCAATTTTTATGAGTGGAAAATTTTAATCATACTTGACGTTTTGAGACCATTTAAAAGGTTATATTCATTAAAAATTGTTTGCAAGTGTGATTATTGGATTGTTGCGACTTACAAGAATCTTTTTGAGAATCCTTTTTTACTAAAACAGTCAATCAATGCTTCATCACCGATCAGTCCACGTGGACCATTTCATGTCATAATTATTCTAAATTCTGCTATCATTGTTGTCTATTATTACGAAAGGTGATTGCACCATGGTTTGACAAGTACTTGTACACGTGTGTTGTCAAATGAAGGTGAAGGTGTACACTGCATCTCAAGTTGAAGAGGAGTTGGAAACAGCAAAGAAGGACTATCTACAGGCAGCTGTTGGCATTTCAAGAACAAACAAGTTAATTCTTCCCAAGCTACTGGATTGGTATCTTCTTGACTTTGCAAAAGACTTGGAGTCATTGCTTGATTGGGTTTGCCTGCAACTACCAGCTGAACTCAGGAATTTAGCAGTTAACTGCCTTGAGAGAAAGGAAGGAGAGCCTATTTCTCAGTTAGTGCAAGTAGTGCCATATGATTTCAGTTTCAGGTTGCTTTTACACCAATGATGGATTTTGTTTCTTTATAATTCCACAACTTCTGTTTATATCCCGGTGCAGTGGGATTGTCACATATACATAAGTAGTTTAGCCCTTGTAAACAAATTGTCTCTACTGTCAAAATTTTGATCAATATCAAGTTTGGAAGGGAATTAACCTTCAGCCGCTATGCTTCTGGTCCTATTAACAATGAAATAATGGAATAAAAGCTTTTGTAGTTTCTGAGAAATCCATAGAGGTGTTTGTGCCTCAGAATGCAAAGTTCATTGTCAAAGAAGTAGAGACTAAAAATCAAAATGTGTTTCCTCAAATTTACGAACATGGGCATACCGTATAGTAGAAACATCCATCCATTGGTTTAAGCATCCATAAAACACTTGTTGTGTCTATGACATCGCCCTCGACCTAGCAATGGCATGCTGAAAAATGATAAGAAAACGACGAAAAACATTAGACCAGACACTAGACAGTGCTCTCTTTTCACATCCTGTTTGTGACACTCAATTTGATTGAAACAGTGTTTCTTATGATGAGCATGCATACTTCCAAATCTCTGATTTCACAAGTGGTTATTGTTAGGTGGGCGTAGGCTGCAGAAGAATTTTTACAATTAGAAGGCACTAGATGGACTGCGAACTTTAACTTAGCAGTAACGTAGGTATAATAAATTGGTTATAGGACACAGAGTAAATTTTTATCACATCTGTCGCTGCTGCTCCTCTAATTTTAGTTCTAAATTTCCCTGATCATCTGTTCAAGCACGTTTGTACCCCTATCCCAACCCATGCCTTGGGAATTATACCAGTGGCAGTTAATGTCAGTTACGATTATAATGAAGAAGTGAAAGAAGAAGCCGAATTCTTTTGGGTCCGAGTGGATACTCGTTGGAATGTGAAATTGTCCTGTGGCTTGAAAACCGGGGACAGACACAGACTGAACTTTCAATAAATCCAATACCAACAATGAAGTTATCTTTGAACTCTTAAGATCTGCAGAAAGATTATGCAGAAAACAATCCATCTTAGTAGCTAAATTTCAAAGGCAAGAGAGTTTTAGGCGAGACTCTCTCTTGACATTAGACGTAAAGATGTAGTGAGATTTAATTAATAAAAATTAAATATATTTTTTGTTAATAAATATTTTTAAAAATTAAAATATATTTTATTTAAATTAATAAGAAAATATAAAAATTAATTTTAATATTTTTAAATTTTTATCAATTTGAGTAATTTTTTTTTAATAATTAAATAATTTTGTTATATCTCGTAAAAAAGTAAAGAGCTTCACCGGAAGATTCTTCCTTCAATCGCTCACCTCCACTGTCCGAGATACCCTACCAGTGCCAACAATAGTTACGCTTTTCTTGACAAGACAACAACTTGGCATGGTTACCCGAAGCTAGGAAGAAATTCAATGAATCTTTTGCACTAGCCAATAGCATGAAATATTCATTTCTGAGCTTTGATCCCAGCTTTCTATCCTATCAGCCTGTTCTTGCCATGGCCATTTTAGTGACCACACTAGTTATTCTTCAAAATTACCAATTCATTTACAGAATCAGGGCAACAACACATCCACGCATTTGGCTTTCCAATAGGTAATTGCTTTGTTATTTCTGATAACATGGAGCTTTAACATCCAGCATTAAAATTTGGTCTCTAGAAGCCAATCGACAACTTTGCTTAATGCTTCCAATGGCCAAGCTGCAAAGTTTTTATAATCCAGAAAAAGTGTTTAACAACCGCGATTACAACGCCGGGCAACACAAAACTACAACAGACGACGTGGAGAAAGAAAATAATCATATGCAAACAAATCAAAATTACACTATGTACCAAATCGTGCCCTGCTATTTTCCTCTCTACCGTAAATCGCTTGAATATGTTCCAAATGATGATTTCTATAACAGAGGCGTAATTCCGGAGGGAAAGACTCTACAATATTAAACGTCAATGGCCATCTTACTGGAGAATTCAACAGATTAGTGAACCAAAATTGCACGTCCAATATCAGCCAAATGGCGTAGGCACAGGCCCTGAAAGCGCATCTGATCTTTTAATGGCTCCCATACCGCAGATAATGCACCCGGGTGTTGAGACAGCTGAAAATTTGGCGCCACAGAGATCACAGACATCATATCCAATAGTAGACAGACGGCTAAGTGTGGCAGCACAAAATTGGGAGGGATCTTCCAATGGATCAATGGACTTGTTGGACAAACCTCTCTGAACACACATGTCGATCAAGCTCCTCAACTCGTCTTGTTTACTTGCAGGTGCTTTTGACAGAAGGAGCTCAAGCATCCGCTTAGTGTAAGTATAGTTCTGAACCTCCATGTTCCGTTTAATGGCAGTTCTAATGCAATTTATACGGTGCTTTGTCTGAAGAGGCAAAGAACCCAAATGCCGAGAGAGTCTAGCCATTTCATCTTTTGCACTGATTGCTGCACTTGGGGCATGGACTTTCTGAAGCCGTGCAATTTCCTACAGAGCAACCCAATGAAATATGGTCATAACACTGCTTCATGTTCACTGCAAATTAGGAAAAAGGATCTATAGTAATCCAAAATACAGTGCAAAATCTGAAAGTAAGTGTTTCTCAAATGAAGTTTAAGAACCTTGGAGATTAGTGTTAAGAAAGGTAGCACTGTTAATTTCAAAAGGTGAAATGGAGAAGGGGTATTATGCATTAACATATCCGACATCATAACCTCAATTTGGCACAAAACACAACCCTAAACTAGGGTAATTTCAATTCATCATAACCTCACATAATACTTTTATTTATACTTCTCTGCAGCTATGTTACCATATCATACTAACAGTCAGTAAAATGATGGATCCCAAATGAATAAATGGCAGTCTTTGCAGCAGTAAACTGTTAGGCATCGATTAATAAAAATTTATCCTGACAAATTCGTTTGAAATTTGGATAAAAGAGTACCTGAAGAAGAGTAACTGCTATCTTGTACTGAGCACAGATGGTTGCTTGAGCTTTAATGTCAGCCCCACGAGACTGATCCTTAGCTAGAGCAAGAAAAGCTTCATCAAAACACGACAGTGCATCTGGAAGTTGATTCTGGTCAAGGTGAGCAAGCCCAGTCTTGAAACAAACTGAAGCAGCTGCTCCACGGGGAACCTGTTATGAGGATGTTTGAGTACAAGCCCGTTAAAAAATGCCGGAACCAGGAAAATACTAAATATGTCTACTAACAACTAAATGTACATCCTGTTCCAGTTTCCTATCAAAGAGAAAATGTTTACTGGGCATCAGGTACTGAAAGCAGCCAATAGACTACACATTGTTTCTAAAAGGTAATTGTGGTTAAAAAAAACAAATTTCTCTCAACTCTTTCACATCATCAATTCTTTATTTGGGCAGTTACCCCAAAAATGACACCCCCCACCCAGGATAGGAAAAAAAAGTAAAACATCCGAGGAAACGTAACAAAGGAAAAGAACTAAACACATAAAAATTCAAAATAAATATATTCACCTGTCCTGGGCGAACTGCTGAAGGTGGAGAAGCAGGATGGGCAGGGGATTTTCCAGAATCACCAGAATTTGGAATTCCAAGGGCACTGAGATCAAGAGGTTGTGTAGAAGGTGGGAGCTGGGCTGGCAAAACCTGAGATTGAGATGGAAAAGGAGTCTGACCAGCAGGTCGTGGTGGAACACCACCATCAGGAAATCCAACGGACTCAATAGGAGTGGCAGGTTGCTGAGCAGCAACAGGTGGAACACCGCCATCTGGAAGACCAACATCAGCTGCAGATGCATTCACCTGGTTGGGTGTTATCTTGTTGCTTTCAAACCCTTGAGAAGCCTGAGCATACTTTGATAGATAATTTCCATGAGGAGGCAGGGAGGCCGCAACTTGGAGGGATGGAATTGTATTCTGGAAAAAGTCCTCTGGTATAGGTCTACTTACAGCTCCTCCACTGGCAACCATCTGAGCTGGCTGTGACACTGATGCAGTTTGTGCCCATGATTCTGTACCAAATGGGTCAACAGGGGCAGAAACTGCAGGAGCAGTCACAATTGCACTAGTAGCAGCAGAGGGTTGGGATGAAAGCAGACCAAAGTCCTGGGATCCTGCAGTTAGTGATTTGGTCCTCATAGGTGGGCCCAAGCCCTCACCAAGTTTAAGTTGCCTTGTAGCCTCCTTAATCTTATTGACATCAACCGTGGCAGAAGAAATAGGCTTATCTCGTATTCTAATTTGTAATTTTTTAGATTTTGATGTTCCCTCCTCATCACTGCTGCTACCGTCAGCAGTAGCACCATACATTGTTTTCTTAAATTCTTCTTCAGCTTTAGCCTGTTCATCAGCAGCAGTGGAACTAGCATTCTGGATGGTAAGAGTTTCCAAACCCATCAATGAACTGCCCTTCAAACTTTCATTAGATGCTCCCTTAGATTTGTTAGACATAGATTTAACTAAAGAAGTATGAAGTTCATTTGGTTTATTGTCAGCTCCTGCAGGTATAAAAGATTTGACCAAACTCTTCTCCGTTACTTCAACAATATTACCTCTTCCCTTGATTGAACCAAGATAAACACCAATATGATCAGTTATAATAGATGGGATAGGACCATCATCAGTCCTCATGTAAGGCACCACTTCTGCAGCCAGTGCCCACTGAGGCATACTCTTTAGGTTAGTTGGAGTCTTGATTTCCCAGTTCCCACCACCCCATTCAGGTCCTTTTGGGACCATGCTCTCAGCAGCAAAGTTAGCAAAAATGCCTTGTGTCCATCCAGTAGAGCGGACTCTTAAAATCCTTTCACAGTATCGCCTCAGTTCTGGATCAGCACCTTCTTCTTCCAATCTCTGCGCAAGACGCCTCAGTGCACTAGGGTTGAGGTGGCATATAAACAAATTAAGCAGGCTTTCATAGTCCGCAATGACTTCAAAAGTTTCTTTTGCGCCATCAAACTGACCATGCCTGCAGTTTTGAAATTCTCAGCTACAAGGAAAATGATAATTTAAATGAACACAGAAATCAGAAATAAGAGAATTGACAATGGTTGAAGAGCCTTGAAATTCAAAATCCCAGGAGTTAAAGATACAAAAAAACTATTAATAGAACAAAATATGCTCCTAAACAGTGTTCTATTGTTATTACATCATTAATATATAAATATTGTGAACAACAAATCTACATCAAACACACACAACATAAACAATTATATGTTGACATATATGCATATAATCTATGTATATATGCTATTGGTATTGATTCTGCATAGAGAATAGACATATTCAAATTAAGCCATTTACAATGAAAGATTTTGCCAGCCACATCCCAATATTCACAAAGACAATAAATTATGCTTTTAATTGAACATCGAAACTCTCCATTGAACGTACAGCACAAAGAGAATAAGCAGGAGAGGCGGAGCAGAAAAAAAAATAATCACTAATTGCTTCTTCATAAAATGAAAAATTGGCTAACTTACGAGATAAAGAATGACTGAGACCTCAAGTTTTAACAAATTGTACGTAATTCAAGTTCTTAACTCAGAGAAAGGATATCTAACTTTCTCAATATGGTCAAATATCTGAAGCATTGAAAACAATCTACTTACTTTATACAGGCATATCCTAATTGGCGGAAGCGATGGAACAATTGAGAGGTTGGAGGACATTTTGGATAGTCTCTAGAACGCAGGAATTCATCTTTCAGAACAGATAAAGCAGCAGAAAACTGGAGAGCTTTAATTGCATATATGCCCCGCAACACCTAAGTTTGGTTTCCAATGTGTTAGAAACAAAACTAGATCTGTAAATATGAAACATAACAAATCATCATTGCTCACCTGAGTGAATTGTGGCCCTGCTTGGGATAATGATACTGCAAGGTCCCCACAGACAGGAGGGCCTTTGGTAAGAATATCAAGAGATCGAGGAGTAATGCGCAAGCTGTCAAATCTTCAACATAAAACACTAGAGATGTCAGATGTTACTAGCACTTATGCAAAGATCCATTTGGCATGGCAAATACAAAGATCATTATAAACAATAATCCTAACTTCAATAAAAATTGGCAGTGAGATTGTGATTTTTATAACAACAAAACCATGTAGCAGCTAGAACAAAAAACCTTGATGTTATTTGGTACAATATTTCTGACAGGTCAAGCTTCTGATCAAAATATTGTTGCATCGTGGCAAACCCAATAAGAAGAGGTTCAAGAAGCCCAACAAGACAACTCTTGATGTCTACTGCCTTCTTTTGTTTGGGACTGATATCTGTTGGGTTGGCTAGCAATAAACGATCATTCAAAGCACCAACCAGAACTGCAAGCAGGAAGTTAATCTAAGTACCTCAGAAATCTAATATTATGTGAAATTGCAGATGATGAAATATACATAGAATTGCCCGCTAACCAAGCATGCACAGATATTACCAGCATATGGCATACTAATCGAGAGAATGGTCCTGACTTTTCCGTCCCAGCCAAGCACACTAACAGCAGTGGCAGTAGAGAACAAAAGAGCTGGCCCAACCCACAAAAGGGATCTAAAGTAAACATAGTTAAGTGCTTATCAAAATGTATTAATCTTGATTATACTAATTAACAAAAAGAGAGAGGAAAGAAGGGATGGACAGAATGGAAGGAGAAAAATAAGTTTCTTGCACAGTTAGCCTGCATCAGGATATTGAAGGAAGTCCTTTATCAAATTTTGTAGAACTGCTTGCCAAAATGTCAAGATCAGCCGAAACCATAAGAACTCTTTGAGTAGTTAATATTCCAGCAACATAACCTCTCTGGGTCTCTTGCCAATCTACCTGACAAGGTTGAACAATTCCAGGATTTTACTTTAGAAAATTTCAAAACATCTGCACATTATCTGCAGGAGCACAAATCTTGGTTTTTCAATTTCGTTTTCTCTTTCATGGTAACCTAGAAATCACAAATTCGCCACCAAACACATCACACTACTCTAGGACTAAAAATTTTACTGCCGCTATCAAGAGTATTCTAGCAACATGAAGAATTAATACATTTCCATCTACACAATAACACTAACTGGCATCTACTAGTTAGTTTAGTTAATAAAAGTCACTTGTTCACAGATGTGATCGAAGATCAAATCCTTCTGACACCACCCATGAGGATTACGAATGAAAGAGGGTTGTGGAATAAAGAGATTCTATGCCTTTAGTCAGAATGAGCCCTAAGCCTACTAGAGAAATTAAACATTTTTTTTTGGTGGATAGGAAACAAAGAAACACATAAAAAAAGGAATTAAACTAGTTACCTGAAGCACAATTTCATTTACTTTCAACTTGACAGATTTTGTCCCTTCAGTTTTCGTCGGTATATAATGGCCATCTGTAGTCGATAGGTGGTATCCTTGGAACAAATTTGCAAAGCCAATCTGGCTACCATCACATGCGAACATCAAAGTTGACTCTACAATAACAGGAAACACTGATTAGCATAATGAATTACCATAGCTATGATATTTAAAAAGAGGATCTTATTAATTCAAGCACCTATTGGAGTGGAAAAAATATGATCAACTTCAGTTTCAAACATAAACTGCATTGGACCCCGAACAGAACCAACATTTGTATCCATGGATTGGTTGTGCTCAACTGTTCCATTCTTTTCATTAGCTTCTTGAGAAGCCACTCCCTGTAGAATGTATAGAGATAGTCCAGTCTTATCATCCTCAAGAATTGCAAATTTATCCTCATTGGGGCCAATAAATGCTGCATCTCGACCTACAAAACTCAATTATGAATAACATGTAATTCTTCAGGTCTGATGAAAACACATGCTCAAGCTAATGAGTAACAGCAATAAAAGGATATGTAACAGATCGAAGTACCTTTCACAGTGCTATTTTTACTGTTAGCTAATTCAGAATCAACATTTCCCCGATAAAAGACCACCTCATTCATTGCACCACTGAACTCATAAACAACAAGAAATAGTTGCTGTTTTTTACTGTAAACCATGTGCTTTGGATAATATTCCACATTGCTGGGAATCTGGAAGCAAAATTAATTGTAAGGGGCAACACTTTGGGTGAACAAACAGGACAAAAAATTCCACAATATTACCGAAGTGTAAAGTTTCTTGTAGATACTATCCCCTCCAGAACAGAGATTATATGCCATAAGATTTATGCCATCTACATAAAAAGCTCTGACAGGATAATGAAGAACTCGGTTCTCTCTATTGAAGAAATTGAGCTCCAAATGAAATGGCTGCAAACGACCCGAAGATCTCAAATACTAGCTTAATGATTACCTACATATTGATGTCATAATCGATGTAAATCATCAAGCAAGCTACCTGACAAACAGGAATGTTCTTCAGTTGATGTTTAGTGTCTAACATAGTGATGAGAGGCAACCGAGATATTGGAGCACTTTTGGCATGACCTTCCATGAAATGCTATAAAATCATGTAAAATTAAAAAGTCAACACATTAAACTTGAAAGATAAATGAAAAGAATTAAGACCCGAATGCGTGAAGGTTTGAAGTGTGTCCTTGACTTCTGAATTACTCAAGAAATGGACAACAAGAACTGAAGAGATATAATATTGCGTATATTTGGTAATTCTAAGCAGCAGACTGAAATGCCAAGAAAATACAGTTAATGAGTTATTGATCAACCTAGCCATCAGATAAATTTTGTAATGCTTCTTTCCAATGCAATTTTTTTTAAATGCATCAACAGTAAAACTCCAGTAAGATTACCTCAACTAGGCACAATACCAAAATCATACCCAAAACCATAGTACATGAAATAAAACATATCTACATATTGGTCAGTCCATGAGTTTGGGAAATTTACTGAGAATCCATTAAAATCTATAAAATATCTGCATAATTGAAATGTGAACTGAAAAGTCTGAAGTAAAGAAAATCAAGCAAATTGGAGTCCCAAGCTGTAACCTGCAAGTTACAGCTAGGCCAGATCCAAGCTCTTGTATTTTTACCAATCAAAATCTTTAGAAATAGAGCCTATTAGAAAAGAAAACAGTCAAAATAAGAAAACAACATACACTGTAGAGAAATGCCTTCCGTGCAATGTCTGAGATCGTCAAGTGACTGTGGCTGCAAGGATTGGATAAGAAACAGTCAAAATCAAATAGGATAATGTAGAATTTCAATATTTTACAAGCACTAAAACAGAAATGGATCTGTTGGAGTTTCTAAATTTAGTATAAGTGGTTTCAAGTTTTGCATAGGTGGCTGTAATGTTATATCGATGTACATTAGTTATACCTTAACATTAGTTCCAAAGAAATCGTAACAGTTTCAATCTTCAAACTGATTAGGATCATGTAGACACCAACATTAAAGAACCATGTCAATTTATTTGGTCAGACAATAGTCTTTAAAATAATGATATTGAATTTACCTCTTCAAATGATGCTCTTGCAATTGGGCTTGAAGTTGATGATCTGCCAAAATTCCAGATGAGCCCATGGAAGAGAGCTTTTCCTTCAAAACAGATGCTGCAAATGACCCCAACTATCAGGATATCTAGTTATTTAACAGAGCATGCTAGTACAGCAAAAGATCTCGACCAAAATATCAGAACGTAGGCAAAACATCATGAAAAGCTCTAAGGAATTAGCCCCCCTTCTGCATGATGAGACACATGGTAACGTAATATCAATGTGATTAATATTTTCAAAGTATTTGCAATACAAAGTATCCACTGCAAGCAGTTAATAAGATCAATATAACCAGTTAGGTTTCCCAGAGATGTACAAGAAACCGGGCAACAAGCTGTCTATAGGCTGACCCTTTGTAAAACATAAAATCTAGAAGCAAATCTAGACTTGACAAACATTCACCTGAAGAACCCCTTGCACTTTGCAAAACTGCAAAGAGCTGCTTCCTTCCATCCCTCGTGTATGCAGCCCTATTCTTCATATTGTCACCGCCTGTAAAATTCTGTCACAGTAGAACTACAGTCACACTTCAGACATTATCAAAAAGTTCAGAAATAGCTGGAAAGGGAAAGCACTCTTAACTGCAAACAGCATGGCTGCTAAGTTCAATTTTGGGTGAACTTCTAAAGCTCTAACTTGTGGTAAAGGGTAAACTGCTTCTCCACCCTGCTGAGATAGAATCCGAGGAATGTCTATTGATTCAACAGCTGTAAAACAAAATAAGAAATACATCAATCAGTGCAACTTCTAGTTACCATTTTATGACCAGAAACATGCATCAAACACATGAAACTTTGGAAAACATATCATATAAAATTATTAAAACATTATTATATACATCTACATGTCTGAGCACACTCGTCACAACATCAGTGCAGACTGAGAAGATGACCTGACTGGTAGCTCAACCCAAGCTCTAATGAAAGTACACCATGCCATACACACCATATCAAATGTTGTATTTTTTCCTTAGTACAAGGACCAACTTCATAAAAGAAAAATAACAAAGAAGAGAAATGACAAGATGCCCCGTATCAGAGCCACCAATCTTTGGATGGAGAAGCAGACAAAGTCTCTTTGAGCAAATAAGTAAATGAATAAATAGAAACTAGCTTACAAGCAGACTCAAAAAAATTTGCTTGCATCGGAGGCCTATTAGGATTAGGTATCACTCTCGTCTTCCACACTTGAAGTGTTCCATCCTTGGAGAGAGTGACAAGTAACCGCAACATTGAAAGCCAGGCAATTGAGGTGATCGGTTGAGAACCCACTTGTGTACTACAACAACAAGAAGAAGCAAAACCACTATAAGCCAAGTTCACAATGACATCAGCAATAACAATACAAGAAGATATGTAAGAGAAAAGCAGAAAAAGCATAAACTAATTTGAACCAGTTAAATCGTGTATTAAAATAAATTTATTGCACCTACAATAAGTTTTAAGGTTCTAGAATGCTGTAATGCATAAATAAAATGAAATAAAATAAACTAGACTTGCCACTATGGTTTCAACTATGCTGACTAAAGATGCCAATAACTATCCATAAGGGTAGTAATTAATAGACCTCAGATTGCATACCCCACAAAATGACCCAAAACACCTAAAAATGTCTATTGCAACTTCCTTGTGATATTGTTGGATAATGTGAACAGTGTTAGCATGCCTGTTAAGCCTCTCAGATATAGGTGTTGAAACTCATAAAAGGTAAGCAAAAAACAAAAATGATAGCTTCAGAAATTGGCAAATTCAATCGCTGCTTTAAATTGCTAAATTAGCATAGACAGTAACTACCATAGCTTTCCATATTTTCTGATTTGTTGGTGATATCTATTGGTGATCAAATCTAACTATAAAAGACTCAAAACACAGCAGTTATAAAGCCCCAAGTACAAGAATTACTGTTATTCAAGAAGGTTTTATTTGGTGTTTAGTAAAAGCACAATGGTCCCAAGCTACACTAAGACTGCTTGAAAGTTGACTTTCTAGTGCTAAAATAATGTAAGTTGCTTTTTCAGTTCAATAGACCCTTTTACCAAAAAGATATAGGCCAAAATTAAAATAAAAACTTTAAAACCAAAACAAAAACTAGAAACATATGAAATTTCAGAAGGTCACGAGAAAAACTCCAATAGTGGTTAAGGCATTGTATTTTTATCCGTTCTCACTTCCTGAATCAATAACTCACTGGAAGAATACTGAGCAGATCCAACTCGAGTAGAAAAAGAAGCATGTAAAATAACCACCTCTCACCAAAAAAGATGAGAGGAAATAAGAAAACATTAAAAAATCACATATTTTAATCTAGTGATAAGAGTCCATCCAAATGATAGTTTTTCAACGAGACTTTTCTCTTTCTCTTTCTTTCCTCTATTAACACTTAGCACATCTCTCACACAGGAAACACCTCCAGTTTCTTATCATTCTTTCTATCAATATGCAAAACATGAAACATACAAGAGAAGAACGTTGAAAAAAAGAGGAAAAGTATTCAATCTCATTGAGTTATCAGGTTAATCCCACAAGACCACCCAAGAAAAAATAGCATGAGTAGAAATACTTACATTCCAATCACATTTGGTCTTTCAGTTGACACATCCCATGCCAAAAGAGTGCCCCGTCTATCACCAACAAAAATCCATTCCAATGAAGGGTGAAAAGCAAATGCACCAGCACCAATAAGCTTTATGGTATTATCAACTGAAACGAAAACAAAAGAAGAAACCAATATGTTGTTCAACAAGAAACCACATCAATTCCAATACAATAAAGATACAAGTGTTTTCAATCTCACGTTGTAGTGTGTAATGAACAGCGTACGTATGAATGTTGTAAGCTCGAATCAAACCATCTGCATAGGCTACATACTGGAAATAAAAACAGAAATTATAAAACAGTGGCCAAAGGCATACTTGAGGATGAAGTCAAGATATTAAATATTTAATAGACCAAAAATACATGGTCACTAACTAGGGATGCAATGCATGGGATTTTGACGCGGTCCTAATCCAATTTGACCCTAACACTGAAATTAAGTTTCAATGTATTGATCTGTTTGATCCAATCTCTATACTCACAGGTGAGTATAAATCTGTTGACAACCCAATCTGGTTGTTTCAAGCAGTAACAGATTGAATATAAATACATTAAAATGCATATGAAATAAAAATGTTTCCTTAGAATTTGTTTTTTCCTTCAAAGTGTACATAAATGTAAATCTCAACCTTAATATGAGCAGAACTTGAACTCTAGACCTATTGTACCACCGAAAAGATCCTATCAGTTAAACCAATTATTATTGAAAATTGAATAATGATACTATCAGACTAAAATATACCATTAATAATCATAAAGGAAAATACACAGAAAAGCTTAGATGATTTGAAGTTGACTTAACTGTTGGCATTTTATCACCACTTAATTTTTGTTTTATATTTGTTAAGTTTATATAGATCCAACTTGGTTCCATGGTGAGAATTAACACATTTTGGTAAATCATAAATTAAAAAAAAATCCTTTTACGTCATATGTCTCAATAATCAGGAAAAAAAAGTTTGCTATGCATATCAATTTCATAAAAAATTCATCAATCATACTAATAGATTTTAGAAATATATTTTAAAAGTTAAGTTACTCTATGCGCGCGCGCGCGCGCACAAGTATATAACCCTCTAAAATATGCATGAATTTCTCTCTTTTTCCTAAACAAAGTTATAAAATCATACAAAAGGTTTTCCATTGATGAAACTATATTAAAATTTAATCCTAATTAAAATTAATAGTCTATCTCCATAAAAAAATTACCAATAATAAAACTAAAAAAATGACAACAAAGGTAAGCATTCCAAATACCAAAGCAACCCAAAGAATTGACTAAGTGATCAAAGACCAACAATCAATTCATAAGAATAGCATCCTAATTAACTTTAATGAAAAGGAATAGTGCATCTCATAATTAATTTACAAGCTAATCTCATAAAAATCCAACTCTACAGATATCCTTCCCACTAGATGTCCTCAAAAATCCCTTCTCCTTTTCTTCAAAACAACCCAAAAGATAACCAACTTAGCCTTGCTTCCTTACGAAGATTGCATCATAATTTCAAAGCAAAGGAACAATAGAGAAAAAGATGATCCGTACTTTCAGCTTCTTTCTCATAAAATACACCAACAGTTGACAAACACACATTAGGCCTCATTTGTTAAAGAACATCAAAAGTGTTAATCATAGAATTTTCTCATTTGCATGAATGGGAATATCTTGATTTTGCTCATTAGTGATACTTAAAGATCGCATATTGCCTAGCTTGAACAAGAATCTAACCTTTATGTCTTCCATTTGAAGCTTGGAAGACCTAGGACGATTGCGCAATTGATTACTAAACTTAAACTAAGAATAAATTTAGGATAAACCCCAGTTTTATGAAAAAATGAAATTTGGATTTAAATTATAGAATCAGTACATAATAGGTTTACATTTGATTGGCCTCTTTATGATTCGGATTATCAAATTGGAAAAACTTATTAATGACTAGGAACTGCATCATCTCCATCAATTTATAGCCCTTACAGTGATCAACATGCTTAAAGGAAAGAATCACAAGAAAAAAAAATCTTACCAAAACAGGGAGACGGGGATGGCAAGAAAGATTTACAATCGGTTTCTTCAAGTCTGTCTTAATTTTTGTTGGAACCCTTCCTCCTTCAACAGTTCCAACAACTTCATACATAACAGTTCAAGAATTAGAAAAGCCTATAGAACTGATGTCTTACGCGGAAATACAAGACAAGCGACAAAATCTAAACTATTAAGACTAAGTAGTGTTTGTTTTTTAATTTAAAATTTTAACCAATCTGAAATTTGAACAGATCTAGATGATATGTTAGTTTTGCATACCTTATAGATAAATAAATACATATCTATGTAAACTAAGATTAGTAGGAGTATTTTTAAATTTGGAATTAGATAAACTCATTCACATATTTGTATTTAGTGTTGAGTTAAAAACTTTAACTCGATTTTATTAAGATGTCACTATCAAGTTTTTAATTTAACACCTTTAAAACACATGAATAATTGAAATTCAGTGCTCAATGAAAATAACAAGCAAGTACTAAATCACAACTATTATAGTAAAAAGAGCAAATGAATAATTTAAAAGAAAGCTTACCTGTAACACTCATCCTCCGGTGAAAACCAAAAAATACAACAGGTTGGAGAGGTGTCAATGCAAGATGCACTTCGGTATCAACAGAAATTTGTTCCATCTTCTTTTCAGGTGAATGCAGAACAAAACTTTGCTCAGTGTCGAAATCACAGGAGCGAATTGTACAATCCTACAATAAAAATTTTAAAACACAAATATCAACACAAGCACATGAGAATTTCATCCATACTGCACCCCAATGCATCCTCAAAAAAGAGAAAATACCAAAATAAACTGAACAAATAATAAACCCCCAATGTGGTTTGATCCATGCTTTTAGAAAATGAGAATGTCAAAAGAACAAAACTAAAAGTAAAGAAGAAATCCACAAAAGCCATAAGATACACACGGAGATACTGTAGCAATCAGCAAGGTAATAAAACAAAACATTACAGGACGTGAAGAATCCACCAGTGAATTTTTCTCAGCAGTTCCTCCAAACCAAATAAATATTTCTAGACCGTTCCCAATTAACAAACATCACTCAAAAAATATAGAGCAAACATAACCATCCATAACAAGTTGATCCAAATGTAAAATAGCTCCAACAAATAAAACCAGCATATATCACCATGCTACAACAAGAATTTATTAGTCGATAATTAATTTCGTATCTTGAAAATGTAATTCTACATCTAGACCATAACAGCAAATGACTGCTAGCGTAAACATTTGAAATATATGATAGAAATAAATTCACTCTAAAATTGCAGGGCTGAAAATTAACAAACAACTAAACAATTTCAGCATTGACAAACTAGGCATGATTAGAACCAACCTCAAGAATAGCGACAATAGCATGGCCACTGGTAGGACTGTAAGCCATGCGAACAACAGGTGAATTAATGTCAATGGAAGCGATCCTGCTTCCTGTCAAAGTGTCAAATTCTGCGCAATACAAACATTAAACATTACATAAATTGAATCCACGGGTAAAATTCAAAACTGTAAGTTCCTGAATATATTCGAGACGATCAATCGATGGATAACATGGATTACCGACAACGTAAGTTCCAACTGCAACGGCGATGGACGCCTGACTGGGGTGAAACGCTGCGGCATGGGGCTGCAATGGTTTGTGATCCCCACGACCAACGTGGCGTAGATCCAGATGCTGTACTGTGGCCCACTCCATTCTTAATTCTCTGTTGCTTCAAACTGTAACATCATTATCCAAAATCAAACTAGGAATCAAAGTGAAATCGACAAATGGATCTGATATAATATGAAAAGATTTTATTTGTGCTGCTCATCACTGCAATTGTGGTTTACACTACCTGAGAAACGAGAGCTCATTGAATGTTCAAACAGAAGGGAAATAATGCGAAGGACGGAGAGATCCCGACACAGCAGTCGCAAGAGAAAGACTGGTGTTGGACTGCAATTAAGACCCGAACTTTTTCAGATTCGGGTGCAAACATCGGGGGCCCGATTACGAATGTATTGTGTTTATGTGGGCCGTAGTGAAGAGAGTCCACATTTTTATTTTTAATTTTATCGTTCAAGTAAATACATCACTTATAAATATTAATTATTAAATAAAATACAGTGTTTAAAAATTAAATAATTATTTTATTTTTTTAAATTAAGTTAAAGCACAATAATTATATTAAATAAAAAAAAATTTAATGTAACTTTCAAAGAAAAGGTAGGCTATTAATAATACAAAAATTTACAAGAGAACCAATAAGCTTAGACAGCTATGATTGTTTGTATGGTTATAGCCTTGCAATAAATGCACTTGCCATTGCATTTGCATATTGGGATTCTCCTCATAACCTGGATTCAAATTAATGAGATTGGATCTTTATGGGGTCTGTTCGGAATTAGCAGCCGCAAATTCTACAGCACTCAGAACAGCTTCAATCTGTAATCTACACCATTCTTGCAAAAACACAGAGAATTGTATCACATTTGCATCTCATTACCATTGATCCCTATCCCATATGTGCATAATTTGAAATAAACCATATCTATTCGATCCCATGCGACAGAAGCCATGAAAGCTCTGCTCGTCTTCCTCTATTTCTTAATCAATTGGGTTTTGTTGGGTGATGGGAAGGAATGTGAGCTTTTATTTTTCTAGGAGAATATTGGTGGCACAGCATGAAGTGAAAATGACTGTACATACTCTCCTTTGTATTGTTTCTGTCTTTCTTTTCAATTTTTATTGTTGACTGTGAACTTTTGTTTCGCAGTTGTCAATATATTTGTTTTTTCTCCTTTTTTTTATTGATTTTCGGTCATTTTCGATGGTTTGTTGTTAATTTCTCAATTGCTTGCATGGGCAAAGAAATCGTTGTTCGCAAGCAATATATAAACCGGTGGCATGGCGGGGCTGTCGGCAGAATATTCCGATCTAAGCATTTCAGTATGAACCATGCAAAGAGGATAAAGATATTCCGATTCTGCCATGAACCAAAGCTTTGGGAGAAGATATTTCAGCCAATTACTTGGTCAAAAGATTCCTATGTCTCGCGATGATCCTACAAACTTATGTTCAGGTTTTAGGGGGAGTAAATCAACAATGATTATTGCAATGAAGTAATCAAACTGATATTTTATGGAGTAAGAGAGATACATCACTGGAAACTCATTTTTGTAGTCTGCATGTGCGAGAAAGGCATTTGTAGTTTAGTAGAAGTATGTCCCAGAACTTTTGAAATAGGTAAAAGCCACTATGGTGGAAAACACAAGTTCACAACCCAAAAATAGCACTTTAATCAATCGTATTAAAGATGTTTGTCGACTGCTTTGTCTTTTCTCTCGTCTCCCAGGAACGATTGGATGACACGATTCCAATCTCCAATCCAATGAATCCTTCAGGAATTTTGGACACTTAACCTTGTAATCTTTACACAAACAACGAGTAAAAAGACATGGTGAGCAAGTTAGGGCAACTTGCCATTAAGAGTTGGACCCTTTTCTCTGTGACAGTGAGCCAAGTCCTCAAAGTATGCTCTTCCTAATCTCTACCTGCACTGTCATCACCTTCCTCCAGCCGTCCATGTGAAAATCGTGAACTAGCTAAGCCACCCATTCATGCATGGGCTGGGCACAATACAAACAAAGATTAAGCAATCAGCTGCAGGCATACTTCGTTTTCTGCATGGATATCTGCGTCACAAAATAAAAAATAACTGAGTGCAACAGTACGCAGTAAGCAATGTAAAATACAAAAAGAGACGACTGAGCGTAACAGTCATTTCAATCTAGGGAAGGGAAGGGAAGTACTGCATTTACATCTGTATCATTCTTCCCCAATACCAGCATTTCTGTACATACTGTGTAGAGTGCAGACACATCTTCTCCTTCTCCCCGAGCTTAACGCAACGATAATCAACTATAATACCTACCAAGTGTTACACCATTAAGCATATCTTTCAGCAACAAAGATTGGGGTGTTACACGAAACTCACCATCAAGCATACCATTAGACCCTTACGGCTCAAGAGCAGCATTAAACACAGCATTGAGTCTTTACAAATACCATTAATGCCATGACAAGCCTTGTCTACATACAAGGCACTTCAACCACTAGGCATCAAGTGTTATAACAAGAATTTTAAGCAAGTGTTTAGATGGATTAGAAATCAATTATATAAATTAAATATTTATTTGAACTTACCTAAAACTCAAATTTAAACTACATTAGATGGTTTTTTTTTAAAAAGAAAAAAATTGGACCCAATTGAGACTATCGATTCGTAAAATATGAATCGATTAAAATCAAAATTATTAATTTTTTAATTTTTTATTCATCTTAAAAACTTATAAAATTAATATACTATTTTAATTAAAAATAAATAATAAAATCGAAATTCAACTAAACTTAAATTGTATCTATCAATTTGATTTATTTGATTCGGTTAATTTATGAATAAATTTAATTACATATATGAATAAATTTAATTACATAAATTCGATATTTATTTTTTCAAATTAAAAAAGGGTTAATTTTTTAAATGAATAAAATATAATTATAATATTAAACACATATTATTGTATTATTATTTTATAGATATAAGCGATTTCATCTCAAATTTGAATTCGATTTTTTTTTATCGTTGATTTTTAAAAATATATTAATTCATAAATAAAATATAAAATATGTTGTATTTTAATAAAATTTATAAATTAATTTTATATTTTATGATGTAAATTAAAAATTTTTAAATATAATTTAAATAATTTATTATTAATTATATTATATATAATAAAATCAGAGAATAAAAAAATTATCAGAGAATTAGTTCTTAAATTATTAACTACGATTTATAATTATCATTAATAATTGGGTTGATTAAGACTGTGATTAAGAGGGATCGTCAGAGGTGGGATTACATTAAAGGAAGGAAGAGTCGAAGCAAGCGAAGAAACATATTAGAAAAGAAATGCTTCTAGCTGAGGAGGCAACCAATCGGACAGTGACGGAGGAGAGTACACAGAAAGCCGGCAGCAGCAGTCTCATCGACCGTCTCTCAATTTGCGAAAAAGAAACTCTCTCCGTTACATATAATCCCATCAACTGGAACAGTATTTGAAGAACAACATCTTGAAGAGAGTGTGTTTTGCGGTGCTGTTTGTTCGCCGCATCAATCTTTGTGCGGCCAAACCACAGGTGGCAGGCAGAAGCAAGCAAAGATGCGCAGCATGTCAAGTTCTGTTTCTTGCAGAGGGATCGCTGCCATTGTTGGTGTCGGCCCCAAACTGGGTCGATCCATAGCCCGCAAGTTTGCCCATGAAGGTTACACCGTCGCCATCCTCGCTCGTGACCTCGGTAACATCTCTTCCTCTTTATCTCTATCTGACTCCACTCCTGTTCCGAGCAAAACATAAAAGATAAACATTCTCGCCCCTCACTCTTTCCATTTTTTTTTAAATATGAAGTTCTACTCCTTTCTGTATGTTTTACAACAAAAGAATTTGACCAGTTTAGTGTGAAAAAATTTATGTTAATCATCTATTTACGTCTCTGTATGGGGTTCATGATCAGTGACTGAAATAGTTACTTACAGGGAGACTATCAAGATTTGCAGAGGAGATAGCGAGGGAAGAGAAAGCTCAAGTATTTGCTATCAGAATCGACTGCTCGGAGTCAAGAAGTGTGAGAGAGGCTTTTGAAGGAGTTCTTTCTCTGGGATTTGTTGAAGTGCTTGTATACAATGCTTGCCAGCCAATTACTTGGCACCCCACAAACTTCACTGAAATTCGCATCGATTCCTTTGAGAAATCTGTCGCTATCTCCTCGGTTGGTGCTTTTCTTTGTGCTCAACAGGTACCCCTTCATTTCTCAAGTGGCCGGCCTGCCGTCCAGTTGTACTAGTTGAATTCCTCTTGCTTTTCTATTTCCTTACTATTAGGATCGATCTTGGGGATTATCGTAAGTTACAACTATCGACGGAAGGAAGGAATTGAATTGTCCTGATAGAATGGGAACGAACACTAGAAGCTCATTTAACTTTCCCTTGTACACAAGAGTGAGCACTAGAAGCAAGTCAATAATGTTAATGGAAGGAGCACTCTATATATCCGGCCTATTCTTATAGCTTTTCTCTCTCACCGTTTGTTAAAGTCTTGTGCAGTGCCAATTTTGGCTTAAATAGATGGTAAACTGGAAATGTTATGTTTAGTTTGATTGATTGATTATCTGTGCAAGGTACTTCCTGGCATGGTGCAAAGAAGAAAGGGGACCATTCTTTTCACTGGTTGTTCTGCTTCTCTCAATGGCATTTCGGGTTTCCCTGAACTATGTAAATCATTCGAATTCTGCTGAAAACATTCACTTCAATTCGTATCGTGTAATCTATTGTATTAATCATGCATAGTTAAAGTATGTTTCCATTTCCGACAGGCTGTGGAAAATTCGCGTTGAGAGCTCTGTCGCAATGCCTGGCAAGAGAGGTCCAAACCCTTGGTGTGCACGTCGCGCATATTGTCATTGATGGCGTTATTGGCCCACGAAGGTCAACAATTACTACTTCTTCACCACTCTCTCTCTCTCTCTCTTTCTAATTTCATTCTGCCAAAAAGAATCTATCAAAATTCCACCCACCCACTGCAAGATTCCAATACCCTTTTCCTCTTCTCTCGTCCAATTTTCATTTTCATCCACGCAACAGAAAGTCCCGTCGGACAGTAGAAGAAGAAATCGGGTTTCTTTGTAAAGTGTTTGATAGAATAAAATAATTGTCAAAAATAATATTAAGCGACTTTAAATGCAGGGGACCATCGACATCACAGAGAACGTTGGTTGGGGAGCAACAGCAGAGCGGAGTCGGCGGAAGCGGTGATGACGGGTCCATGATTATGATGGACCCAGACTCGCTGGCTCAGACCTACTGGCAGCTGCATGTTCAAGACCGGACCGCTTGGACCCAAGAAATCGACCTCCGTTCTTCAATCCCCGGATTATTCTACTAGCTACCCTTTTCATTACTATTATTATCTCTATGGATGCATGTCTGTCCGACTAGTGGTTCATCCGGTTGGTTTTTGCTTCCCTTTGTTAGTGGTAGGTTTGAACTTATGGTTTTAATTTAGATTAATGCTAATCTGGTATTGTCTGTTTTGTTTGTGTATGTAACAGCGTTTGATTTTGTAATTAAGGGAATGATCATGTGGTGATACATTGTTTAATAATTGGGTGTCTTTGTGTATTATTATGTTGGGTGTTGCATCAAAGTGGGGTACAAGGACAAGGATGGGGACATTGTTTTCATGGATGGTAGAACGACTTCGTGTTCTAATTTAGGACACACAACTCTTTTAACTTTTTCCTAAAGTGCATTTCGGATTTCAACTTTTTGTCCAATTTTTTTTATTAGGAAAAATATAAAAATAGATTAAAGGATAAAGACAAGAGAAAGATTAAAGATTTGAGAGAGAACGAGAGTTTAAACCGCACCAGATATTTCTTTGAGCAGAGGAGAGAAGTCATTTGGTGGACTGTGGACACAGTGTCCATGTGTTTGCACTGACAAAATCCATGATTCCCACCTCAGTCATCCAATCACTGTCACTTGCCTAACCACAAAAGCTCAAAACGATGCCAATAGTGTATCCCTCCTTCGGAGTTTACCATTGTTTTCAGAAAAGATCAGGGCTGGGTCCATTGATTGAACTTGGCAGTTAACCTTCAGTGATGGAGGAACATTAGATGAATCTTTTTGGTCGAAATGGCATACTTCTTGTTAACTTTCTGTGTTGAAAGAAGAACATCACCCTGGCAAACATCACCTGCATTTAGTGATGAAGTTTTTAATTGCCCTAAAATGCCTCAAAAGCTAAATGAATTAACAGATGAATATAAAGCATGCCCACCTGTTCGACACTCTTCTTCAACTGTGTAAAGAAACATGTAAACTTCATGGTCTTTTACTTCCATATTCTACTGTATGATAACTTGCTAACTGAACCACATCTTAGCATTCATTTCACACTATATACCAAGTTAGATGATTCACAAATGTCAGAATTTCCATTAACACCTTGGTTTAATGCTCGAGATTCATAAGAAAAATCACTAACTACGGCATTCTGCTTGTTAGAGCTTAAATACTATAGTCAGGCTTCTACCTATCAACTTAAAACTTTTTGAGTCAAAAGATATTTTCCTTTCATATGCAAGTGCATAATGACTTGACAACTGAACCAGATTATAGGATCCATTTCGCAGTAATTCACACTTTATACTAAGTTGGATGATTTCTAAAGGTCAACTTGCCATGAACACCTTGATTTCAGGCTTCAGACTCATAAGAAGGTTACCAATTATGGCATTCAACTTTAATACAATAGTTAAAGACTTCTACTTATCAGCTTAAACATTGGGTCAAATAATAAATCAACACAATTCAAAGGATCATGAATCATGAGTAAAGCAAATATTGTGGCAGAAAGAGTTGGAATTTGGAGAACCAAAGGTGCTTTGCAGCCTATACATAAACCTCACATATAAAGTTCAAGTCAATAAATCTATCTTTCCAATATTGTTATATCATCTAAAAACTTATACTACAAAGTCCCTCATCACGTTCAATCATATTGGAAGTTGAAAGCTTCAATCAAGTCCAGCATTCATACCAGATACCAAATCCTAACCAGAGAAATCAATTGAAAATCATATGTGCTACAGAATTTACCAATTTTAGGTCCAGCATGAGATTTCAAATTTATCAGTCTACAAGAAAAATTAGACCAATGATCTCCAAAAATTTCAGTCATAATGGTCCATAAAATGAAGTGATAAACACATGTTGTGTTTGGAGTACTTTTACTGAAAGCACTTTCAAGTAAAACAATTTTCTTACAAAAGCACCTATCAAGTGTTTCTCCCAAAAGAACTTCAACTGCAGTTTCTGAAACGATTCCTATCACTTGTTTCTCTAAACTGTACCCTAATCTCAAAAGACGAGTTTGTTTTTCTCGACACCCAAGTGTCTGAATTCTGCAGTAACTGCAATATAACATACGAAACAGTTAGTGGACAAATAAAACGATTCACAATTCTTGATTCTCACGTAATCTTCTGTTATGATGCGATCCTCCGTTAATTCTCCATTAAAGATAGAAGTAAACTGATGTAGGAATTAAAGAAACCTTTAAGAAGGCAAACGACTCTGCTGCAGAGAGTCTTCATCGTCACCATCATCACTACCATCTGATTGTCTCTCCTCTCGTCAATCCCATGCTCACTGACCAAACAAACAAGAAGCAAAAGTGAATGGCACAAAACCGAAACTATCTGCCGTTGGTTGAAATTTAAATACACCGAATGTCTAAAATTATAATCAGTGCTTTCGTCTTCTAACTCGTCCCCATCTTCTTCTTCTTCCGAGTCGACATCTTCCTCCGAAGAGAGACAAATCAAAATGCCTTTGTTCTTATTTCTCTCAGACAATCTCTCATTATCATACTCCATTTGAGGGAAAGCAATTTTGAGCCTCTAAATTACATTCATATCCAACCAAACAGAATTTCGACACATTAACAGTAGCGCCCTCTTCTCTTTCTTATTATTGAAACCAACATGTCATGGATCTTTTCACTTTTATTTAGTATTTTCGTTACATAAGATATTAGAGTAGCAGAGAATCGATCCATATAACCAGGGCGGCTCGTCGATTACCAGACAATGGTCTCTGTCAGAATCCCGATTCGTATGATATAAACAATTCCATTTCGAAATTTATTCGCACTCTATTCAGTTCGCCAACATAGAACTCAACAGTTACACCTACTTGTTCGACACAAAACTCCGATTTCTACCCTTACCAACTCTTAACAATATTGCCGGACAATGGTCTCTGTCAGAATCCCGACTGGTGAGATATGATCAGCTACTACTTTAATCTGAGTGTGTGCGTTGATCATACAACTCATGCATG
This sequence comes from Xylocarpus granatum, assembly GCA_019650275.1. Taxonomy (NCBI): domain Eukaryota; kingdom Viridiplantae; phylum Streptophyta; class Magnoliopsida; order Sapindales; family Meliaceae; genus Xylocarpus; species Xylocarpus granatum. The sequence continues at coordinate 238,272 of BNST01000464.1, read as the reverse complement.
CATCAACGTCGGGAGAAGGCACGAGGCCCGCCACTTCCACCAGGACCGAACTGGACCATATTAATTGCTTTGTCATCAACACATGCTTTAAGCCGTAGCCGTCCAAAACTTCTTCTATTTGAAGAATTCATTGCAGACCCCGGAAGTTTGCCACAATTGCTACCACAACCGCCCAATAACAATTTAATTTAAAAGAAAAAAAAGAGAGTTGTTATAGAACCATCTGGTCCCAGGGTCATCCCCCAAATTTACAAGGAATAAGCCAATATTTGGTTGGTTCATCCAAGCCAAGGCAAAGCAGGTTTCTGAATCATGAGTGAAACGTTTTGATTACCATGTATAGAATCACAGGCAAATCAATGCAAACTTGGATTTGTGGTTACCATATGTCAGAACATCAAATGTCTGATAATCCAGTTGAGAAATATTCTCACTTGCAATTGCACATTTGACTACAGATTTACAGTGGAGACATAATTGCCTAAACTTCACAGCTTCAATTGAAGTGGCTGCCTGTGCCACCACCTCAGTCCTGGAAGTCTATGAGCTTGTGCTGTGAAGGTGGAACTAGTTCCCTCCTCCCAAGCCAAATCTACGCCATGACTGCAGCTGCAAAGATCCCTTTTTCTTTAAGCCAGACAAGACCCGTCAACCCAACCATTCTTTTATTGGCCAAAGCAGCTTCAGGGCAAAAAAAACTTCTTGGAGCTTCTATTTTGGCTACAAAACTTTTCTATTGAGCTTTTGCAAGGGCTCGGCTAGACACACCGTGCAGCAATTTGATGAATCCTAGGAAGCTTAGCTTCCCGTCAGTATGTCTAATCCAATCGTGCAGAACTGCATGAACAGGGACTGAAGGGCCAAGGCCAAGTTCCTGAAACAGCATTCACAAATGCCATTAGATCGGACTCTAAATTGGCATTTCCTTAACATGCTCAAAGTTGACTCTTACTCCCCAGCCAACCATCCAGAAATGTTGATGACAGTTGCAAAAACAGTTTTTAACAATTTAAGTCATGAGGTAACACTAGAGATGACCCTTTCTGGATACAGATGAATGACAGAATATCCGATAACAAACTCAGTTCATTTCATTGCTTGAAAAGATAATACTACTAAAATATTCAGTATCAGTTATATAAAATCTTGAGAAACAAAAAAATTTACATGCTTTGACAAGAATGCAGAAATAATTAAACTGCCAGCCAAAAATTTATCCACTACAGATGCAAGCATGTTTTGGAACATCTCTCAGCTAATACTACAAGTAGATCAAATTAACCTGACATTATCCAAACAGACACACAACCAGAAAATTTCTGTATATGTCAAAACAAAAGGAAACTGACATACCGAAGCTAATTCATCAATGACAATTGCTCTGTTTCCATCTTTTTCAAAAAGTTCGTAGGCACAACGAGCATGTTGTTCCCATCGATCAAGAGCCTCTAGCTGATGAACACTTAGAGCAGCTGCACAGAATTCCTCAAAATCCATTCTTCTGTACTGAAGAGCATTAAGCTACCACAAACAAAAGACAATGAAGTTTATTAAAAAAATAGAACACAATACAATCTTCAGACTGCAATTCCATGATGAAAATCAAAGGACCTACCGATGAAAGAAAATCTGGAATGCGCGAATCCTTCATAGCATCTGTTGAATTTTTCATCAGGGCCTGATCAAAGCAAAACTTGTAAGAGTTATTTGTAGTAATATTGATTTAAAGAATTCAGGCATTGTGAAAGAAACTAACTGCTTTGATATTTTCTAAGCTTATAGTGCCATTTTTGTTTGGCTCCAATAACGCAAACTGCTCCTTCAAGTAAAACAATTCATCCACAGTTAATGTTTTAGACAGAGCCTGCAATAGTACCAATGAAGAGGGAGAAATAAGTTACGAGAAATGGTGAGAGTTTGAGACAATAAAAAGGGTGCATTTTAAAGATTGACAAGACATACATGTGCTGGAGGAATATTCCCAAAATAAAGGTCACCAGTGGTTGTTGGGATACATTTTTCAGAAATATTCTATTTCTTTAGCAACTGTGTACTGGAACTTTTTTGACATAAAGAAGTGCTACCACACAGTTTTTAAGATTTAATTCATGCAACCTTCGATAAACATTATTTTTAGCATAAAAATAGGTACCCCACTTTCCAGAATGAAGTTGGCAGTGGTTTCCGAGCAAACTGTATGGAAACTGGTTAGATAGTTAGTAATGGATTACAACTGAAATGTGATGGTCAGTAAAGTCCATCTCCTTGATTTGGTTCCAAATTCAACCAACTACACTCCAATTTATAGCTTTCTCAAACTAAGACAAGACAAATCACTCATCACTGGGTACATTTAGCCATATATACCACTGGACTAAAGAGAAAATAGATAATAGATAAATGCACTCAATTCTCACTTTTTCTTTTGTTGGGGATGGGTTGGTGAGATTGGGAGGGGAAGTTTAATTAGGCAATGTTGATCCTTCTTCCATGAAAGTCTTTGACAATCTCTCTTTTTTTTCATTTCTTTTTTTTAATTCACAAATATACTAAAAATCAGCATTCATATGTTTCATCTTCCCATGTTCTTAATTGCCATGAGATGAACTAACTAATTAAAAAGCAAAATGGTCTGCAAACTCCAAAGGCCCAAAGGTCTATATTGATGGAAGCCAATGAACCTTGTTAAATACTTCTTCTTTATCATCAATAATGAGCTTTATAATGGATATAAATTAGCTAAAACTTTACATAAATGATCTAGTAAGGAAGGTCCAATAGTGCTGGCTGCATTAACACCCCCAAGACAACACGTCTTGACAAAAACTCAATTCAAGCATCTGCACTGTGATAAAATGAAAATTATACTCAATGCTCATGTAGGCACAGCGATATAAAAAAATAATCACATAAAATCATCATATACATACCCTTAAAGCAGCCTTTCGAAGAGATGAAGAGCGCATGTAAACCTTCATGAGTTTCAATATTAGTACATCTAGAGGCACCATTACATCATTGGAGCTTTTAATCCAGGGATGACCTGCAATAACAATTGTTAAAAGCAGCACTTCAAGAATATATGAACAGAAAACTCTGGTAGCAGATGAGGCACTTACTTAAAGCTTGAGCAGCGGACAATCTTTTCCGTGGGTCTTTATTTAGCAGACGTTTAACAAAGTCTCTTGCCTCAGAAGACAGAGAAGGCCAAGGTGATTCATCAAAACTAGGATCAGCTTTAAGAACAGCACGAAAGATCCCAGACTCAGTTCGAGCCCAGAAAGGACGGCTGCCACACAACAAAATATATGCAATAACACCTATACTCCAGACATCAGCTTCTGTGCTATAAGATCTATGCAGAACTTCAGGTGCTACATAGTATGCACTACCAACAATGTCATTAAGTCTTTCGTCTGCAACCAACTAAAACATACCGTTAACAATTCATGGAGTGATTGAAATGACCTACAATAAGTAAAACAGAGAGGACGAACCTGGTCTAACAAAATCTGACAGGCCAAAATCTATGGCCTTCAATACTGAATTTTCATCCTTCGTTGTAAACAAAAAATTCTGATCCAGCAAGTAGCTTCACTTAGATAAGAATATATAAATGAAAAAAAAATAGCAAACATGTTGCAGTCAATTTCACCAGTATCACTAAAAACAAATGTCCAGTAGATCATCCAACTGGCAAATCAAATGACTCAAAATACACAATAACCAAATTGGCAAACTCCCTTTCCCCACCAACTTACTAAAAGAGAGAGATGAAAAAGAATAACAGAGTGCTGCAAAACTGAGACTACCATTCACCTCAGGTTTAAGATCCCGATGAACCACACCCTGAAGGTGGCAGAAAGCAACAACATTCAATATCTCAATCATGACAGCCTTTGCATCATCCTCGGAGTATTTTCCACCCCTGTAGAAACAAAAACATTGTTCATAAGCAATAAACTTGTGGCAAACTATAATCTTCATAGAGCACACCATAAATTGTATCCAAAATCATGAAAGTAGAAAGAATAATGATGAAGATAGTGCTAAAAAATATACCTCGAAAGTATTCTATCCAAGAGCTCCCCACCTTCACATAGCCTAAAAGATGAAAGTTACTTTATCAAGATATGAAGGAAGTAACCCAGATAACAGCCATCAAAACACAATCCAAAGAAACATTCCATTAGAAACAATAGAACAACAGCACAGGCCATTCATAGAAAATGCAGCAGATAGAACATACTCCATCACAATATAGACATTATCATTGTCTTCATAAGCATCATAGAATTTTACTAGATTGATATGTCCAGTCAAAGCTTTCAATATCTTCACCTCCCTTCTCACATCTTCAATTGCAATTGCTGTAGTCATCTGACAACAAAAATAGTTGACAAAAAATAAAAAAGCCCACAATTAGCAAGTACCCACCACGCCATTAATACTTTCCAAAAACCATCATCCTATAATGTTGTTTAAGCTAAAACAAGCTAATCTCACTATTTAGTAAGAAATGAAAACGCAGATACAGTACCAAAACCAGAACGTTGTTACAAGCCTTAACCTATATACACCTACAGATCTAAACTTTCTAACGTAAAGAAATTAACATAATAATTACAGTAATATACAAACCTTCGCTTTGGGTATAACTTTCACGGCAACCTGCTGTCCTTTAAGCTCGCCCTTCTTAAACTTGGCGGAACAAGTATACCCGAAATGTCCGCGCCCGACCTCCTCGCCGAGTTCATACTTGTTTCCAAAATGCTTCGAGAATCCGAAACTCTTGTCAAGCCCCGTGCCCGGCTCGGCTTCACTTCCCTCCGGAATCGCGGCTTCGTTAGGCTTAACCGAACCATGTCGCCGCGCCAAGACAGCCTTTATGTGCTTGGCCGGAGAAGGCGGGGGAAATGGCCTCTTGAAGAATCTCTTTGGCGTGGAGTTCGCCGAAGATCTCGCCGGAGACGACTTTTTGGAGAATAAGTAATGAGCTGGACTCGGACTGTAGAACGGAAAAAACGGCGACTTTTTCCCTTCGTTGACGGAATTATCTTTATTCCGGTCGTCCTCATTGCTAGAGTTGTTGGTTTCACCGTTAGCTGAACTCGGGGTGGGATGAATAGGCCTATCTTCAGCTGCAATAGGCTTGTTCTTCGCTGTAGCTGAAGCGTTCGTGGCCGGAACAGGGTCGGATTTTGTCGATGCCCTTAAATTTGCAGAGGGTTTGGAGTTGCAGAGACCCATTTCAATGTAAGTTCCTCCCCGAACGAAGAGAGTAAACTGAACTTAAATCCCAGTGCTAAATCATCCAAGTGGATAATCAATTCATCTTGAATTTGAACTGAAAACTGAACTAACTTTTTTTTCCCAAAGATTGAAAATAATAATAATAATAATAATAATAATTAAATGGGAAATGAATTTTGTCTCTGGCGATTGGAGTATTTAGAATTTAGAATGGAGACAGGGATGGGATCTACAGAAGCTGATGAAAGAAGGAAACGACGGGGAGTACACTCTCTCTGTTATCGAAGAACTAAACAAAATTAATTACTACTAATTTATTTTATTTTATTTTTTTAAAAAAGGATTGGATTGGGTTGGGTTGGTTAGCGGGGCCAGTTACATCATAGCAACGCCGGGGTTATGTTTGCCACGTGGCTCGAATCTGGAGGGGTGGTTGTTAATTCAGCATTGGTTTCCGTTGCTTAATTCGTGATGCTAAGGTGAGAGCCAAAAACTGCGTCGTTTATCATCACCTTCGGCCTTCCTTCCTGGAGTGGGACAATAATGCAACGGGTGCCACACGCTGATAGGACGTATTCATTGACGACCATGGTATTGCTCCGTAGCTGATTACTACAAAGAAAAATGTTTAGCCACACTCAACTAGGGGCATTGACTTAAGAGTATTATATTGATGATGATCATGATTCATGATGCCTACTTTTTCTAAATCTGGGCCCCAGGCATAGTTGTAGTAGTAGGATTGGATCTTAAATAATTTTTTATTTTTTTTAAAGTTTTCTAAGAAATTAATATATATATGACTTGAAAAGGATATTACTATGCATGTGACCAATCAGGCTTTTTTGCTTATGGATAAAGTCCTACAATTAATCTTAATCCAAGAGCTAACATCCTTTTTATTACAAGTATTAATATTAATAAAAAATAAATAAATTTTATGTCAAAAAATTATTAATTATTTAAAATTTTTAAATTTTACATAAATAATTATAAAATAAATAAAATGTAAATATAATTATGTAAAAAAAAAGAATAATGATTAACGTTAAATAAAGTATAATTAAAAAATGTTTAAATAATTGAAAGTCAAAAGGGGTAAATAATGTTGCACAAGTCAAAAAAATTATTGAAGAAAAGGAGAAAAGGGGAAAAGCTTGACAAATCAATCTGAACAATCACTACCAACAAAAGAAAAGTTGTGCCATTGATGACTACTGCCTATCTTTGCCTTGGCCTTGGCCTTTGCCTTGGCATTGCAGACTATATGTGCACAAGTCCCACATTAGACACGCATGCTGTGTGGTAAATAATTGGCCGCCCAATTCATATTTAAAATATAAAAATAATTAAATATATCTACATTCAATGTGTTTAAACCCATGAAAAAGCACTTAATTAATCACACAGTTAAGAATGAATTACAGTCACTTCAGAAAAAAGCCAATAAAATAAAGGTGGTTGTTGGTTGATTAAGTGGCTAAGAACTTTTAGGAAGGCACAACCAATTACTCATCCGTGAATTCTGCATTAATTTAGAAACCTGGGGTGGAACGGTTGGAGAACCAAATCAACTGGTGAATGAGACAAGACAGACATTAGAATGATCTGCAAGACAGTTACCTTACATCAAATATACGAGGACAAACTTGAGGGATAACACCTAACAATCTGAAGCTTGTACAGATCACTATTTTATTATATGATGTATCAGTAATAGCCCACATCTTATGCTTGAAATAAAGTAACTGCAGCCTCAACTGCATCCATTAATATCACATGGTGCACGTAAAGCGCCCATGTCTTATCAATTTCAAACAATTATGACCGCATTCAAGATTGAAACTGGTCATTTCACTAACATGGTACTGAAATAAAGAATAGCAATTATGCTCATAGAGGAAATTCAAGTGCAGCTTTCACTAAAATCGGTTAACCATTATTACAGCATGAGACACAAATTTTGAAACATCTTAATTCTTAAGGCACTAGTAAGAGTAATCATAGCAACACATTAGAAAAATGCAAATTATGTCTTCCCTCTATTAGCATTAGGATGTATGAATGCCAACAGCTTTAAATAAGTGGGCAGCAGATTGACAGAAGAAAGCACCACCCAGAACTAAACAGAAGTTGAGTCCCCACCAAAACCAGATTTCAGAAATCCTGTTTGGTTGAGATGATTAACATCACCCCACGTTTTTACCATCAACTTCTTTTTGTCAGTCAAGTGAAATATGTTGATAGATGCATTCGGCACCTTCACCTTTCCTTCAGACTCTGTGTTTGGATAAGCTAGCACGTAGAATGCTCTGATGACACCACCATGAGTGACCACTACTTGCTCTCCTGCAATTTTGTTAACAATGTATTAAGTCACAAAAACAAAAATCATAACTGAGAATGTACCCATATGCTTTCTACTAATGGTCTGCAATGCAGATGTGCATTGCTTATAAAGTCAATCAACATTTTCACCAACACCCCGCACATATGGTCAATCAAGATAAATTGCTAGGCCAATAACAGTAGATGCTTAAAAAGCAGTGAGCTCTCCTAAAATATTTTAATGTGCTTTTCCATTTTTCTTATAGCACATGTCATTCAACAGTATCTGTACTTGTTTGTTTCAAAGGGGATTTGGGGTAAGAAAGTAAAACCCAAGGCACCACAAGGGTTTCTGGAAAGACCATACGCTATAGGATTGGACTGATTTTATTAGCTTCTCTCTCTATCTATTCCTAAGTTTCCTTGTACATTGGTAAGTCAGTTTCACAGTTATTTCAAAATATGAACAGGTTGACCAAACGTTAAACGGTAGCAACTACCAACCAGGAGACTGTTAGGGACCACTGTTGAGGCCCTTTTCTCACAAATGGGAGGCCTTATTAAGGAATCAGAACTAATTGGTGCTCACCTTTAAGAAACCTCTGTCGAGGCAAGTTTGAGGCCCAAATATATAACCAAAAGTCAGTTGTAGTCACCAGGCATACCAAACCGAAGGTCCACATTGTTCCACCGTAGTTAATTAACAAGGGAGAAAAGACCTGTGTCCAAACCCAGCCTGCCTGTATTGAAGCTGTAATCTCAAAATCTCTATGCTTTATTAGAAGTAAAATCTTAAAATCAACTTGCCAATAAGATTACATAAACCCATATTAGCTAAAATGTATACTCTCCTAAAAGCAAAGTTGTGAGCTAGGGCAGGCCAAACTAAGCTAGAAGATGAAAACCTCAGCTTAAGGCCTAACAGCCTGATTGGTGATATATGTGAACCTCAGGTTGGGATGATGCCAAGCCAAATAGCAGATAGAAATAAAAAGCTCACACTACTTACAAGAAATTAAGACTTTGATCCTCCAGATATGGAAGCCATTGTTAGTGCAGAATTCTTTCAGAATAATCCACAAGGTTATGACAATGACACGAACACAGCCAACCATCTAAGCAATATCAACTTTACTGACTTAAAATTCTATCAATTGGAAACAACAGATTTCGTACTACACTGGGTGAACAAGGCCCGACTCAGACAAACTTTAGGCAGGTCAAGTTGAGGTACATGAACCAATCAGACATCTGTTCCCATAAGGTTTTGAAATGCTTTACTCATGTGAAAAATAACCTAATATGCCAACAGACTTCAAAGTTAAACTAGCTCACTGGGATATCTTGATCTGTTGTTAGATAAAAATGCTTGATATGCATCAGGAGTAACTTAGGCTGCTTCACGAAGAACAAGACCTTGAAGATCTCCAACATGTCTTTCCCATAGTTCTGGATCTTCAATGACCTAAAATACAAAACCAATCACACCAAAAAGAAAAAGAAATAAAAAGAGAATTTCAGTAGTCAATCTGTAAATATTCCCAGGAATCTATTAAATCAATATGTAAGTATTCCAAATTTTTTGTATAACGAAAAAATAGAAATAAAATTGTATTTGAAGTCATCTAACCCGAGATAGGAAAGTACTCTACACAATAAAAAGCGAAATGCCAAGTGAAAACGTGCCAAGTTAGAACTGCCTTCATTAAAGTTTTACTTCTCTCAATCTTGAGTATTAATTTGTGAGCACTAATTATGGTCAAGGCAATAAAAGGTCAAATAAGATGATTTGACCACATAATAAAAACCATCAGTGGAAAGAATAGTGATATAGTTCAAGTTAACACTGCTCATATCCAGAAGGCCAGAGAAGACAGAATGGACTGTCAAAGAAATTTCAGTAGCCAACCCACAAAAGTTGGCAATACATACTTTGTCGTGTTATTTGCCAAAACAATATCACACAACAAGTTTGGCTGATTGCCAAAATACAACCAATTTATTTTGGGTAGTCTCCACAATGTTTTAGAATTAGCTTGTATTTACTAGCATAAATACAAACATCAAAACAATTCACCTTGGACCAATATTTTAATTTCATGAATATAACAATTTGTGGCAAAACATATTCCATGTCCAACACACAAACACACCAACTGACAGTATTCTAAACACATACTACAATGTAAGATGCAAACTAAATGGTTCAAGACCAAGCACGATAATTGCTAACCAATAACTCTCAACCTTAAGACTCAAAAGTCAAAACTATCTCAAACTTTTCTTTCAATAAAACACATAATAAGTATACTAGTCCATAGATACATAATCATGCCACTACAATATACAAAAACGTAGAACATTGGCAGAATATATGAAAAAATACAGGCAATTGTTGAACAAGTAATAATCATTGCAATGAAATTCAACATCATCATCTTCTAGCATCTATAATCTCAATTTCACAAGAACAAAACTTCAACAAAATTTCTTCCAAAGTCTAAATCCATACCTTTAGCACACCACATCTGTTTGCAATTGCCTGTGCTGTCTCAAGTGCTCGCTTCAAGTCAGAAGAATATATAACAGAGATTTCATACTCCTTAGACAGCCACTCAGCCACCTTTATGTAACGGAATAATTGTCAGACATTGATAGGAAAATAAAGATATATTTAGAAATGTTTTTGTAAAAACGTTTTCAACTAAAAGCATTTCAACCAAAGCACTTGGATGCATTTTCGAGTAAAAAGCTTTGCGCGAAATCAGTTGTGTCACGCTCCCAATTCAGAGTACGTGATTTAAGGTTTCATAAAGTGCTTTAAAAACTAGAAATTTTGACAGAATTTTCTCTGTATTATGGGCGCTTGAAAAACACAAACCTGTAAAATTTTAATTTTCTTAACACTTCTAATATCCTTCATAAAACCACCATAACAACAAGTTCATTAAAATTGAAGTCTCTAGGACCCATAATAACAAAACATAATACAATATTATTATTAAATACGTACAATCTCTAATATAATTACAATTTTTTTTTGATAAACATACTATACACAACAAAATATTTTTTCAAAATATATTTAATTAGAAAATAAAATTATCCACCTAAACTTTAGTTGTCCCAAAAATAAAATTTGAAAAGTAGGTTATGAGTTAAAATCCAATAGATAATCACATATTAAAAAAAGAGTTCCAAAAGAAAAGCTATCAATTATTATGCTTTCAATATTTTTCTCATCAATAAGTATGAAACAATAATAATCATAACAAAACAACAAAATAATTCATCTATTACTAAGCACTATGCATAGTTTTAAGGCACTATTATCATAAATTACCATTCAAAGAATGTGTAACCTACATACTTTTGGGATTTTATACCCACCGTCCATCATTTCAATTTACAGGCTTTCACCGTGGGAATGAAATCACATCTATAGTCACTAGTAGTAACAAACCTTACACCATTTCACAATCCAGGCACACACAATAATGACAAAATAATTTATTTATGTTATTTCAACCACATTTAATAAACATCATAAACTTAAATTAATCATAGTCTAATGGTTAAGTTCTTTGAAATTTTATATGAAAATTAACAACATAGTAACATATTATTTGATTATTAATCACCAAAAACTATTCTTTCAAAATAAAATATTAACATTTCTAAAATATAAGCATGCATTAGTTTTTAACAATTATTTCAAAATAAAATATCAACATGTTTTGAATAAATTTATTTTATATTTACAATAATAAGTAAATGTAAAATCCTAAAATCCTACTTTTCAATTTTTAAATATAATAAATTACTCAATTATATATAAATTAGCTACTTGAAGCAAAATAAAGTTGGCTCTGCTATAACTCCAACGACTTCTTCCTTTTTTCACTATCACCACTTAATATCATTTTACAAAACAAAAGTATTATTAATAAGAAGAACTTATAACTTAGATTGCTGATACTAAATATAAATTAATCTTAAACCTAAAACAAAATTTTTTATATTTTACAAATTGCCACTAAAATATAAGAAATTTTATGATGACTCAAAAATATTTTTTTTCATACAAGTAAATATATCTTCTTAATTTACAGAACAAAACAAAATTCTATAAATTTATATTTTCATCCAATCTTCAAGCGATATCTAAGAATTTTTTTGAAAAACTTACCAAATTCAATTTAAGACCTATTGATTATGAATTTAGGAACTCAAAAGGATTGAATTTCTAAACTTCCAACCTACCAAAATAAAATCCAAATATATCATCTAATTTCATTAGTTTCTCTTACTAAAACATAAATATTTTCTTTCTGAAATAAAGCTAAAAGAGGATTTCACCTGAAAATTTCTTCTTCCTTTTCTTTTTCCTTTTCTTTTATTTCCCCTTTCTTTTCTTCCCTTTCTTCTTCTTCCTTTTCTGCTTTCTTCCTCATTCTTCTAAATTCTTCTCCTTTGTTTTTGATTTGACAAAACAAAACTTATCTACACATACTTAAATATATAAGTGTGTGATCCAAAATGCACAAACCAAAGAAATGGGCTTAATTTGGCATTTGGCTTTTTTTTTACTTGGGCTTGGATATTACAAGTTGAGACTGCTTTATGAAAAAATAACTATCAGGTGAATTTTCAAAAAGCATTTCAAGTGTTTTTCTAATCCCAAAAGTGCTTCCCAAAAACAGCATCTAGTAAGTGCTTCTTCTAAAACAGCTTCAAGTCCTTGTTTAATCTCAATAAGCATTTCTGAAATTTCAGCCCGGCGCTACCAACTAATCAGGAAACTAACAATACCAAACAGGCAAACACTCCCTTAAGCTATAAGCACATAATTCAGTCGCAACTTACCGAAACTGCTTGCAGTCTCCCAGCTTCATTTAATTCAACGTCTAAAAGCCCCCATTAAAATAATTAGCAATTAATAAATACACAATCAAATGGGAAAAAAAAATAATAAAGGAAGAATAACTCCTGTTCAAATTGACTCAAGTAATTCCATTTTCTAAAACCTCAGAGAAAAGAAAATAAACCAGAATTTTCGGTCGACATTTAACGCCGTTTCGCCGTGACGCGCCGCAGTGATCTCACAATAATCACGCCCAACAAAGCTGTATTTACAATCACGCTGTTTTAGCTTCAACACGAAAAACAATAACTGTCAACGTTTCGGAAGAAAAAGTGGATCGAAGCATCGAACCTAGAATCGGACCCGTTCCTGAGTGCTGGAAAGTCCCGTGACTGGGCCATGATTTAACTAGGTGAATCGAGCTGCGAGTCAAGATTAAATTATGGATTCCGCCCCCCGCGAAAATGTACTGTTTTAGTGCATGTTTCAATACGAACGACTATCAAAGACTCTGAAAATGAACGCGGAGAACTGAAGGGTGGTTTTACAGAGCGCCGAGTGCGCGGCACGCTCGGATCCTGGACAATATAGAGCTGGGCCAAGCATGCGCCGGGGGGGGAAGGGGTGGTTGTGGTTTAAACCACTGGGACTGCTTAATACACCCAATTATTGTTTAAGATAAAACCAACCCACATCCTATTAAATGTAAGACGGGGTATTCTCAATCATCCGACAACATCCGCGTCTGTCCTGCCGCACAATCTGGTAATTTGTATGTAAAACAACGGGCAGGACAAGTTCTATGCATGCAAGCCGGTGATAGCAAAGCTAGCCTTGGAATTTCAATCGAATTTTTCAATCAAACAGGAATAAAATGGATCATGGAACGCAGAAGCTGTTCTGATATTAGACTTAAAAGCAATAAGCTTCCCTGAAATATTCTCTTAAGTTCCGTTTACATGCAAACGAGGAAATGGAATCAGACGATGAAGAAAGAAATGAGAGCCATCTGGACAAATCAAGTGGGTTATTGAAAGAAAATCCTGACTATTCATTGGAGGCCAAGATAGAAGAATTGGAGAAGACAAAGGAAGAACTGAAGAGAGCCAAAGACTCTGCTATGCAGTCATGGTTAGACTCCAAACCTCTCATTGACGAACTCGAAAGGCTAAAAGCAGGTCTGGCAACTGCTAAGAACCGCTATTCTATGTCTAATATTGTTGTTTCGGAGCTTCAATGTGAGATCGGGACAACTGCAAAATCCATCATGTCTGTAAAGGAGGAAGAACTGAAGGCCACAACGATGATCAATAAACTAAGTCAGGCTTTAGATGAAACTAGGGAAGAGTTGGAAACCCTCAAGCTGGCAACCGATGAAGAACGAAGAGCAAGATCAAAACTTAAACAAGTTCTAAGGCTCAAGAGACAGGGGCTTCGAACATTGCAGCTAACACTTCGAGCTGCGAGGATAGAATCAGAGGCTTTTGGGGCATCTGCTGCTGAAGTAGTTCGCCTCATCAAAATCTCAGAAGCGGACATTGACGCTGTTCAACTGACTCTTGAAGAATATCATGCCCTGAAACGAAGAGCTAAAGAAGAGGCATCGCTTGCAGATTGGCGGATTTCTGTGTCCGTGGAACAGAAGCAAGCAGCTGAGGCAAGCCGAAACTTTGCTTCATCAAGACTGAAAGAATCATACTCCAACAACAGAATGAAGAGAAGAAGAATGAAGGACGAAAATACAGTTCGACGCCAAGAAACAACAGCAAGAGATAGAGCAGAAGAAAAAGACTTAAACATCAAGGTAGAAGCCCGAGAAAACAGAGAAGTGGCTTTTCCAAAGGCCCGAGGCAAATTTATTGCCGAGTCCAGTAGGGGAAACCCAAGACTGATGACAAGGTCAAGAAGCAATATGAACAAAAGATCGACAAAGAAAAATAAAACATCAATTTTTCATAAGATGAGAGACTTTATTGTTCGAAGCTTCACAAGATTTTTTGGATGATTTCAGTTCAGATGAAAGGAGAGTGGCAATCCAGTTTGAGCTTGCAATAATAAAAATGGCACACCCCTGATTTGGCAAATATGAGAGCCTCTTTACGTATACCACTCCCTTTTCAGGGAAGAGATTCTCTTCACAGCGTTGCAGTCTTGCAGTGAATCTCTTCATTAACGTGTAAATGACAGAAACTGTCCAGGCATTTCTGTTTTCTGTAAATTTGCTTTCTGTTATCAGTTGAATGCATGTCTATCAATGCTCTCCGAATTTTCGTTTCTTACATGCGAAAGACACGACAGTACATCTGTGTTCTGTTTCTCAATTAGAAATATTTAAGAGTACTGTTCATGTTCAATGTGGCATGATTGTGGTTAGTTCTTCTGTTTATTTCGTGATGATGGATTGGACAAACTTTGTTTCTACTTAGTATATGATACCCACATTTTCCAACTATTTAAGACATTTTATACTTGTGTCTCAACAGGAGTAAACCTCACTTTATGACACCTTGAAACGCAGAGTCAAGCGTTAGCTTCACGTTACTTGCAGCTGGCTGTTTGTAAACATCCATTATCAACTTTACAAGAGCACTTGATCGTCAGGATACTTGATCTTACAAACTAGGATTTTTAGTTCACCACCCGACAATTCTTCCTTATCTCCCCATTTTGTCCTGTTAGAACACCTATGTTGGCCATCTTAACCATTGATGCACCAAAATCTTTGGAGAAATACGAAGGATACTTGCTATAGTATTGAACCATTGAAGCTGTTTTGTTGTCCCCCATAAGAGCCTGATCTGACTGGAGCAAACCAGAATTGCTCACTAGGTTTTGGTAGTAAGTGTTGTCGAACTTATTGGTTGTGACAGAATCGAGAGCAACCAATTTGGCATCGGAATCAACTTGATTTGGGCACACATCTTGCAAACTTTTTAGTAGTGATGCATCAAGTGCTGGATCAGGCTTACCAGAGCCACCAAAGTTGAATAGCCTTTGCTTGAATGTGAAGCACTGAGCAAAGCCAATAGTATGTGCACCTGTTATTCAGAAAACGTGAATGTGTTACAAAGCACAATTATGTTCCCTATATGCCTGAAATCATATTGTATGTGTGCTAGAATAACTGCAAATTGAAGTAAACCTTATTGTTCATGCTCATAACAGAAAAATTGTTCTTGGATATTAGTTGTAAAATCCAGTTCAGATAAAATTTTTCGTCTTTTCCTAGGCACAAGATTGACAGAAGTCATAGTAGTATAGGAGGCAGACCTGAAAGCACGATTACATCCTTAAGATCAAGACCCTTGGCAGTAAATTTTGCAGTGATGTTCTCCAAAAGTTCAAAAGGAGACGGCATGTTATTAGCTTCACTCTCACTTGCTGTTAGGCCGTCTCGGCGACCTAAAGGTACAGTCCAAAATGGACCTCCAGCCTAAAAAATGATTTGAAAAAGAAAGTATAAATGAATTTATGAACAATAATGGCGAAAACATATGTAGTAGTTGTTATGTGGAGGAGTTTCTCACTAGAAAAACAGCCTCTCTTGCTGCAAGAGTTACTAGATCAGCACAAGAAACAGTGGATGGACAAGCTTTCTCCAAAATAGCCTTAATAGCGTCAATGACCTCATAACCTCTGACCGAATTTTTATTAGGCAGTGCATTTTTCTCCCCGTTTGCTGTGCTGGTATCGTCAAGTAATATAGACCCATCACATCCCTGCATGGCAAAAAGTGAAAAAGAATGTTCTCTGCTTTGTATTAGTCATAGCAGAATTAATATATCTGAAACGGATAAAGTGAAAAGGGGTAATCAAATTACGTTAACGAAACAATCATGGAAGTGAAGTCGCAAAAGAGAGGCTGCCATCCTAGTATCATTTGAGATAGCAGACCATACACCATATCGAACAATTCTTGTCAAGTTTGGGCAAGTGCTGTCATAAAACCTGTAATCAAGTTGACAGGATGAAAGAACACTGAGGAATAAAAGGCAGAACAATTGAAGAAAGGGAAGTTTTCTAAAAGCTTGCTCCATATCTTTAGCTTGGTCACTATTTCACCAGTGTTGAGAGACAAGTAATCACAAGCAGGGGCAATTTATAGACGAAAGGATAATCTACTACCTACAATTAATTAAGTTTCTGAAGTCAGAGAGTGACAGAGCCACTAATGATGTCACTTTCAGTGAGTTTGGCAAAATTCCATAAGCATTTGCAATTGGAGAAAGAATACAGCAAACCCCACTTCGCGGAGAATTAAAATAGCTCAAAGTGGCTTGATGATGTACTCCTCTGAGAGATGACATTGGTGACCTGAAACTACATTATCAATTTTGACTTAATTCTCCATGGGCAAGAAAAACTGCCCTTCAGGGAGATGCTGTCACTCTCTTCTTGTCGGGTGCTTCAATTATTTGGGATAAGTGCTTGGCAGCACTGAGTTCTTCATGTCATACATATAATTCTGCCGAAAGTGATCTAAAGTAGTGGATTTTGCGCATGCAGTAATGGGGGCTGGCAAGAAATATCAATCGAAGACTTGGATACAGGCCACTGCCATGCAAGAACAGTGATGGATATTGAAGTTTAAAAGAAGGACTCGACCAGAAACGAATGCAAGCCTATGCCAAGTGTGGGTTAATTTGCTTTTTGCAGCTACTTAGACATTCCAACTTTTCTATAACAGATAGTCCTTAATCTATTGCTTAATTATCATACACCAGTGGTGATTCAGAATTTATAGGTAACTCGGAGAAAGGTAGTAGACAATTAGTATTCTCTCTAATGCGAAGCTGACTTAGGTTTTAACTTGTGGAGGTCAGTTCGAGAACCCGAAACATTGCTTGTTTGCATTTATAAGTCGATATGTAAACAGAACAATGCTGCATTTTGAATCTTGATGATACAAGCCGCTCTGAGTTTTGAAGGTTGTAGACGAGTTTCTAACATGTCCCGGCTCAATAACAATGACATAATCACATTTTCACATGGTTCTTACATGTGCCATTTTGAGCTAATAATTTCAATTTTTTTTTCAGTCGCCCCACGTTTTTTTTTACCATTTTAGTTTATTTGTTTGTTTTTTAGGAACTATCACTGTATTCTAAGGTATTAAGCCTTAGCATCCTAAGTTGAAGTCCTAATCTGTACAACCACTGCATGGTTCAGTGAACATGAAATGGGTAACATGCCTTATTCGCCGTTGTTTCACAGAGCTGAGGAATTCCCTTGGTTTACGAAACATGGGGATGGAATTGGACGAATGGTTGAGACCACTAGTTTATGATTATGTCATGTAACGGGCTATGCTAAATATAAAGTGGTGTTGCTGCCAAATTCTGATGCAATGCGAGAATGGGATTCATTCAAATATGTCAAAAATGCACTTGCAGTTACTGTATTACACGAATGCTAGTGGGCTAATGTGTCAGCAGACAGCAGACAAAGCTTATATTAACTTTACCAATACCATCTGGTTGAATGTCGATGGCACCTTAATTAATTCTTCAAGATTCTAACACACAGGAATTGATAACAGAAATTAAATAACGTCATTGACAAGCAGTTCAATATTTCTCTGCAATAATAATCTGCTTCTGCAGCACATCCAACCCATTATTGATGATAGTAACGACATGAGAGAGTTCTTCCCATACAGTAATCTAACAGAGATTGTAACAGCACAGATAATCAAGGCAGTTCTCTGAGCAGTCATAACAGCAAGAGCAGCTGCATCTCAGATAATAAAATGAACACATATAAAACATGAGCGATTCTTTTATATTAATTAAGAAGGCAAAGAAATCAAGATCTATATAAAATACCATTCGTTGGTAGCTCTTTCTTGTTCATCTTCTTCAACTTTGCTTATGTTTTGTGTTGCCGGTGGTTCCATTTTCCTCCTCCTCAAAGAAGGTTCTTGCTCTGTCTTGAGGTTATGCTTATGCAAGAGGGTAAGGGCAGTGAGAGAACATGGGTATGGGCATCTAATCACGTGAATATAGACTAAACTGGGCCGAAACAGATAGGAAAGGGAAAGCATATTTCTTCTTTCCTATTTTTCTAAAGGATTGACTCAGGAAAAAAGACATTTGCATATAAGACACTGATTTGATTTGACCACAATCAATGAGATTATTTTCTTAATCCCGTAAAGTAAAGACTCACTACAGTACTACTGCATAGCCATAAGTGGTGTCTGCACACTGGCTTTTGTCTATTTTTTATCTTCATAAACTGTTTAATACCTGATACTGGAAAAACATCCCACGTTACAAGATCTATTAAAGAACACAAACAACCCCAAGGAAACGAAGTAGAAGTCTAGAAGGAGAGAGAGAGCACACTCCGTCTACCATATTCTCCCATCAACCATTAGTTCAATCCAACGATACCAAGTAATTGTAAATCTGAATCATATTACATTTGGTTCATACCAATTATTCAAAGAATAAATTAAAAAAAAAGCCAAAATAAATGACTAACATGAGCCCGCTGGGAATGGATGGATGTGTCTTTCTTATTTTTTTATGTAAATATAATACATCGTTATACATATGCAGACAACAATCCAAGAATGGGCATTCTTGGATTAATAACTAGTATTTCTAACCTCGAATCATCCCAACAGATTCCTCACTAAAACAAGGGACCGGGACATACGACTTACTTACCTAAAATCTACAAATCTGTTATGAATCCATCAGATGCACATGGAGGTGAGAATATAAAAGAAACTTGAAAAAGTATACATATAAAAGAACTTCCATTTCCATACTTGCATAAGATCAGAATCAGCGAGTGGCGTACAAAAACTGCACCTACATTCCAGCTACGTTTATATACTTCAAGGACGAAAAATGTCAGAAGTTTCAAGAGCCTTGAATGGAGAAGATGATGCAGAGAGCATGGCAAGTTGTTACCCGAGACAGCATTGATGAGTCCCTATTATGCGTTTTTAAAAGTAAGTTTCCAAGCCAGTGACCCCATCCCCGTGAAAAACCAAGTAGCAAAACTTCCACTGTGCTCCTCCATTTCATCTGTTAATGCAGTTCCTTTTAGAACCAGAACTACGACCAAAACAGCCAAGGACAGTTGCAGAAGTGCTGCAGTGATGTGCGCTGTGTCCTGAATGCGGAGGAGATAAACTAGCAAGCACCTCGAGGGTAGAACGTGGAGAACAAAGGGGGGTAACTGTTATGTCGGAAGTTTCATGACAGCAGGCCCTTCTCACCAAAGAAAAAGAATTATGCATGAAGCTGGAGGCGGCAGTCATGCAAGAGAAGAGAATTAACAATTTGTGAATGCCAAGCATTTGATGATTTATACGTCCAGGGAGGCAAAAGGGATCATAAAGAAAAAAGCAACTTCTACCTGTCTTGCATTTTTGGTACTTTGTGAGCTTGGAAGTACTGGCACCTGATCAAATTTGCCATCAGAATTCTCTCTTGGACTATGGGGTTTCTCCTGCCAAGATAACATACAATAATATATAATCACAATTAAATTTGACAGGAAAATGTAGGATAGTAATTATTACTTACAGTCCGTTTCATCCCACCAAATGAACGGGTGTGTGATGGGATATCAGGTTGTGAGTTTTTCAGGAATTGGTGCTCTAGTAGCATGCTAGCAGATGGCCTCTCTGCGGGATTTCTTTGAAAGCAGCATCGTAGAAAGTCTTTGCCCTCAGCTGACAAAGTTTCGGGTATCACTGGGGTATCCTTCATAACCTTGAACATAGCTGCAGCCTGCACCAATAAAAGAGAGTTTAAACAATTCATGAGGGGTTTAGAAGAGGAAATTTAAATAATCTATGGGTTTGATACAACAATAGTGCCCAAATATGGACAGAAAACTGAAAAGAATTTATCAATGCTCAAAAAGAATAAAAAATTAGGATTCTCCCCGTCAGTAGACAAAGAATACTTTCAGTGAAAGCAACGTGTTTATGCATTCCAACCTTCCAATTCTTGGCAAGTTTAATGTGGCCAACCGGAAACAACTAATGCAAAGGAAAGAATGGGCAAGAAATTTAATAATGCAGATCCAAGTTCTTTCTAAACTCTGATTACTTTCATAGCACTGGTGAATGGATAGTAACTTGACATGGTAAAATTTACAATAAATGCAGGTAGTGACGAATAAACAACATTCAGAAATAGCAGATGCTCACCCCTTGATACTCACTCCAAGGAGGCTTCCCAGTTAACATTTCAATAATTGTGCAACCCAAACTCCAGATATCAACAGCAAGTGCATGATCAGAATTCTTATCTCTGTTCATGACAGCCATCATGAGCTGCAAGACAAACACTTATTTCAGTACAGTGAAGCTCTAGGCCAGCAAGTATTGATGTAGTGACAAGTAGTTACCTCTGGTGCCATCCAGTTTGGACTTCCCTTTAAAGAAAGATCAGCAACTTGCCCATTGAGCTGAGAAACAAATAAGAATCATAACTCTAGCTCAACACATAATTAAATTCTAGAGTATGAATTATTATGGAAACAATAAGGAGTATGAGCATGACATTGTTCCATCCAACTGATCATCTCTGAATTAATTTGGCACACTACAGTGAACAGGAAGAATAAGACCACAGACCTTTAGCTCAGCCTGTACTTAACGAGGAGAATACTGTCATATTTTTGCTCAATCACAACAAAGGTGCCCACAACACATACTGTGTCTCACTTTCAAATTCAAGCCTGGCACATGATGACATTTTTCCTTTACCTCTTGTGACAGCATAAATTACATTATTACAGAAGATGAAGCAACAGACAGGCATCTTTTTGACACATACACTTCAGAAAATATCTAAGAAAAAAGTGAGTAATAACATAAAAACATATTTTAAAATCCCTCGAATAGTTACTGCACATGCCATACAAACAAGGTAAACTATCAAACAGGTACACATTCACAAGCACGTGTCCAGGTATATTACATAAAAATATTGTTAAAAAGTAATAGAAACTCACATGTTTAGCCATTCCAAAGTCAGCAAGCTTAACAACCCCCGATGCATCAACAAGCAGATTAGCTCCTTTGATGTCCCTATTTATTCCAGGAAAAATAGAACACCAAGCTCTGAATAAACATGATGAAATAGAATTGTCCAGCCACTACGATTACAATTCATCCCACACTTTAAATGAAACCAGCATAAGAATGTTTTAAACATAAATTGGCCACAGTAAGTGTAAGCCTCTGAGACAATTATCAGCTTGTTGGTTGAAGCATGTTGTTGTACCTGTGGATTGTCTTTTTGCTATGTAAATATGCCAACCCACAAAGAATATGACGAGTGAAATTGCGAACAACAGATTCTGTAATGGCTTCACAATGTTCACAGATGTACTTATTAATTGAACCAGGATGAATATACTCCAGATATATATAGAATTTGTCTTCAACCTGCATGTGCATAAAACTTAATTTCAATAAGATGGGTCTTTAAGATACTCTAGCAAAGCTTGATTAAAATAAGAAACCAACATGCAAGCGGAATATTACTCACTATTTCACTGCCGTAGTACTGCACAATGTTTGGGTGCTTTAGTTGGCTGAGTACTTCAATTTCCTGAAAGAAATGGATGAATTAGATGAAAGTTTATAGAAAAAACCTAGGAAGTCATTGTCAAATCTGTTCATTATGAACCAAAAGTATTGTCCATATATCAATAAATCCCAACAAATGACGTGTAACATCAATACAAATAAGTCCAACAAAAAACAGTCAAAAAATGCTATAAAAAGTTTCATAGGCCCAAAATTAATCCCCTAAAGAGCACTCACTCTAATGCTTTTAGTAAATTAAGTTCATTTAAAATGTAATAATACTGAAAAACAACCTTCTCCAGTTGCTTTATAAACTCGGCAGATTTTGGGTCATCAGGAAACATTTCAACCTCCTTCATCGCACACAAAGCTCCAGTTTCTCTGTTAAAGAGGAAAGGACAAATTCACTGTCTGTTGCTGCAATAGAAACTAGCATTAAGATGCACAAAACTTATATACCTGTTGCTGGCAACATAAACACTTCCAAATGTCCCACGCCCAATACACTTTCCCTTTTGCCATTGACTATGCATGGGCAAAGATTCGGGTTTAGCTGGAATCTGGGGAATAGGAACTGATGGTGAAAGCATGCCTGCTCCTGGAGGAAGAGGTAACCGGTGGACTTCAACACGACCAGTATTTTCACAGGAAAACTTGTAATGTATTGGTGATGAAGGTCCACTATGGCTTATGGGGTTTCGACATGGACTTTTACTCTGAGGACTGTGAAAGGGAGAGCTTTCGGTACTAAAAGCAGTGTAATCAAAGAATGCTGGGGAAGGAAGCCCTGGAATATCTAAGGTTGGCATCTCCGGGGCAGACCATCCTTGTTGATTTCCTTTAGGAACCTGATATTGAAACATCTCACCGACACTCCTTTGCGGGCTGAGTACAGGACTCGTGAATGGACTAGTAGGAGCACTCTTAGCAGGAATATTAAGCCTGAAGTTTTCCCTAGATCTTTCTACATTATTCAGATCTTGATGCACTGTCCTAGGTAACCTCATGTCAAAGTACTCAGGCAACTTCCTCCCAATGCGCCTAGAAAGCACACTGAAATAGGACAATGTAGCAAACAAATATGATTGACATAATGCCAGAAAGCAATTTATAGAAGTAAGCTCATGAACGAAAATTCAAATAATATAGCTGCTAAATAAAATATGTGGCTCCAACAAAACTACATATATAATCAACAAAAAATATAAACCAGTTGAAAATACTAGGAGTGCATGCTGGGTTCACAAATTAGGCAATTTTCGTTGTGACCATCCTTGATTTGCTTTCGTTAGCAATCCACTATAAAACCTCCTTAAACAAACAAGAATTGTATCAATGTGTTCCCTGAAGGCAAATGTTACGAAGTAACTCTTACTGAAATTCACTACCGCAAAAAAACACATAGAGATCATTAAGAAATTTGACAAAGAAAATATCAAGGCATAGTTTTTCAATCACGGAAAACAATTGAAATATTCATATGCTTCTCTCCTACAATTTGCAAATAGGAAAACACCTAATTATATCCAGTAATGACCGTTCCATGATTGACATTAATTGGGGCAAAAAAAGATCAAAATGAAAAAGGAAAAACAGTTAAAACAATCAAACAAACAAGCTTAAAGCATATTAAACACGCCAATAAAATATATATATATATATATATATTAATTAATGTATAGCACACAGTCAAATTCTTTCAATTGATTACCCGATTGAACCAATATGGAAGCGAAAATGAATAAATAAACAAGAGAAGAAGTAATAACAGAAAGAAAAATAACCTCGCTACTGGTGAACTGGAGGAAGAAACTCCCTCTCCCGCGCCATCCACTCTATCTCTAAACCCGTCACGCTCTCTCTCCTCCACGCCTCTTCCTCCGTTATCCTCTGGCACAGGCAACGGTAACGGTAGTGGCAACGGAACAGGCGTAGACATCGACGTTGACGTCCTGAATGCAGGCGACGAATGATCATTATCTCCGGGTGATCCCGACTCCGCCAAATCCGCATGAGCAATTCTTGCCACTCCGACAATCGCCTGGTCACTCAAATGCCGTAGCTTCTTCTGCCTCGTCAATCTCGGTCCCCGCAAATCCTTTTTCCCGTTTTTGCGGTTATCAGAAACATCGCTCCTGCCATTTGTCAAATTGAAAAGGCTATCGTTTCTACCGCGAGAAGAATAAGCAGAGACAGGAGAGGTGGAGGAGGAGGAAGGAAAAGAGGAGAAAGAGAGGTTTTGAAGCCAACGCATGTTGGCGAGATATGATCATGATTCAATTACGGTGACAGAGGAAGGAAACGGAAGGAAATGAGATGGTAAATCAAACGAAAAGAAAAGAAACGATATCCATCGGAAGAACTGGAGATTTTCTTCAGGAGGAGGAAGAAGAAGAAGAAGGACAGGGGAGACGGCGGAGGAGGAGGAGGAAGAGCGAGAGGCTTATTGATTTTGAGTTTCCTTAAACGCGGTTTACAACGGACTTCCACGCTGAACCGGGTGGATGTCTCCGTTTTGAGAGGTTAATTAATAACAACCAAAGTTGGTCAAGCCCCTCTCTCTCGTCCCACGCCATCTTCTTTTATTTTCTTTTTTCTTTTTGATTTGACTGACAACTGTAAACAGAAAAATAAGTCTTTGCACCAAATTACAAATCTTGAAAAAAAGTTACATATAGGTCCTCTTTTAAGTTTGACGAATAATACATTAGAATATTACTTTTAATTTTTCTTCACACAAACCCCCATGTCATCTCCCTGTAAAGCTAGCCTGCCATAAAACTATGTCCATAGCCAAGCTATAAAATTACAGTGAAAAATTAAATTAAACAGGTACAATTTAATTACGGTAAACTGGGGCAAAAATTAGATTTTTTAAAACTTTTCTGTTAAATTTCTGAATAATATATGGAGTCATATGTAAAAAAAAATAATAAGTATATTTTTAGTTATTAATGTTTAAGAATAAAGGACCTGTATGTAATATTCTCGAAGGTCAGGCTGGACCATTTCCTTCCCTGTTAAAGAGGACCCACTTTTTGTGAAGTAAGAGGAATAAGTAGATTAAGCATAAAGTGTTTGCATTGAATTGACCAAGTCCATGATGCTTGACACGGATGCATATATATATATATATAATATATATATATATATATATATATATATGTATGTATGTATGCATGTTGTATGCTGTATGTATGAATCTATACGTATGTATGTATAATGTACGTATGAATATATTTGACTTGGTTACTTTGTAAGATCATCAAGTGACGTGGCACTACAGCTTACTAGATCAAAACTTACTGGAGCTTCAAATTATAAATCAAGTCTATCAAATTCACTGCACTAACTGGAGCTTCAGGAGTCAACAGCCCGTCAAGAGAGAGACACGCAGCAGTGCTCCACAGCAAAGTCTATAGTGAAATGCATCGTGGGCCATACCATTCACGGCTGCTGCTAGCTAAACATGACACTTGGAAAGCAAATTGAGTTCCCAAAATATATATATATATATATATATATATATGTGTGTGACAAAAAAAAGAGGCCATGGATGTTCCTGTCATTCTGTCACACAAGACTTAATAATGCAAAATTGTTCGGTTCCGGTATGGCTTCCAAAATTATGAATTCAAGAGTAAAAACAACCACCCACTTGTGCACTAAAAGTATAAACATAATAAGCAATGAAATCCATCCAGGAACGTTACAGCAGAACCAGCTTCTTTTGATTAAGCTTTGACAATCAATTTTCTCCTCATCTAAGGAATCCAAAGCACAAGCTGAAGTCCACTAAAGGAACAGACTTATTCTTCAAACGCTTTTCATTTTCAGGCATGCTCATAAAAGCTGAAAACCCTGCCCTGAATTATCCTTCTTAAGTGCCTACACCACTGCAGGCTCTGGGTTTTTCAAATTTGTTGCCACAATCTTACATACAGGCATGTTCTCATTCTTGCTGAGAAGCTTCAAGGATGGATGAACCTCAATGTCACGCATAAACACTCTATCTCCAATATCAAGACTGCTCACATCTACTTCAATTTGTGGAGGAATGTGTTCAGCTGGACACAGATATTTTAGAGTAGTTCTTATACTTTTCAGATATCCCCCTGTTTTGGCATAAAATAACATCAGATTGGTATTTGAAATGACAAAGTACATAGAGTTTATAAAGGAATTCAACAAGCAGTAACAGCATGTCATGTTAGAAATGACAATACAATCTCCTACTACATAGTGTAAGACACCTTCAATCACCAAAATTGAGCTATTCAATTTACAGAAGCAATGTCGACCTGCTATTGTTGTCACTGAACAATAACTCTAGCAATTTTCCTTCCCTTAAATAAAAAATCATGGAGTTGAAAGAAGTATATAGCATTGCTTTGGCTCCAATAATGGTCACCATTTGGAAAATCATGACAAAAAGAAAATGCAGCAAAGCCCTACTTATAATCCAGATTATACATCCATAAGTCTACAAGAAGTTTCAGTTTCATTAAAGGTTTACCTAATCCACTAAATTACTGCAACATCAAAATTAATTGTACTACTTTCCACTTCCAATGCTTTCTCTCCTTAGCCCTTTGAATATGAGAAAACTAGTTGTGTAGAGTTGGAACTATCCTGATCAGTCCCCAAGACTGATTAGTCCCAATGAGTCACATGAGAACTGGAAGTCAACGAAACTTGGCTGAAAAGAGAGTTCAAGACACACAATCAGAACTATGAGCAAAAAGAGCCTCCTGGAGTTACTCTAACCTCGTATATGAGTATTTGATCTATCGTAGCTTGTGAGGTAAAGTAAAAGAGTGGTGACAGATAGAAAAGATGACTTCTCAAACAATATTTTGTTGCTAATGGCATATAAGACAGTCCAAGGAAGCCCAAGTACCATGTCCAAACTAAGCAGGAAGAGAAGAAAGCAATAAGAGTAAAATCACCTAGAAGAAATATGCTATCGATTTCAGTAGTCCTACTTCATGAATTTCTAAAGTGAAAGAGGCATCTTTGGATTTACTTCATTCTTCATAATGAATTTTGGAATCATAAAAGCCAAGATATTTTTACCAGATCAGCATCAAGAATCTGAACTAGTAAGATTGGGGCCAGATTCACAAGTAACAATGGCGTAGGTTAATTATAACAGTATCCAAAACACTTACATTTACAGCCCATGCAATAAAAGATAACTTCAAGGCATATATTTCACTGGTGAAACTCCCATCATGTAATATGTCAAGAAATACTGATAACAAGATATTGAATAATAAATTCCATAAAATAGGCAATAGTAAAGATGCTCATAAACTATGCAATTAATTTTTACAGGGAAAAAATCAACAATGTAATCCATTCACCTATATATAGCAGAACTAATATGCATAAGAATAAACAAGTAAAAACCTAATTAATCTCCTAGACACTCAAAAAGCTCTAAATCATGATTCATGTCCTCTTCATATCAAATGTTAATCCATAACATCTTACAGCGGTATAAATTATCCTTTTCTAACTCTGTGAATAATATGATGTTCATATAAATAAATGGCAAGCAATTTTACCTTTCCTGAGACCAGGACAGCTCTCTTCCCCTTTAAAAATAACAGGCACATCAACCTTCAGCTCAGTTCCATCATCAGCCCACGCAAAAACCAAATTCAATATTCTTCCCGTCTCTTCATTCCTATGAACCTACCAACAAATAGTAACAACAGCATCGAACATTTTTCATAATAAGTAATTAAAAATAAACCAAAATAGATAGCAAGTGACAAAAAATTTAACCTTGATCGGGAGTACTTTTCCTGAATCAAGCAAAACCGATGACCCAGACCCTGCCCGGATCTGGAGCGGAAATGTTGTGGAGCAAAAGAAGGGAAGTTTTACGGACTTCAGGATGGAATGAATCTGCTTTCTTTCGGTGGTTAAAATTTGTTTCCTGGACTGTGATCTTCTGTTAGGATCTTTGTCGAGCAGGTTCTGTGCAAAAACCACAGCCGGGATTCGACCCTGAGATCGGTCCCTGGCAGCAACTCCACTACCGGTACACTCTCTGGGAATAGCTTGAATCGTGTGGTAAGACGAAGCAGTTTGTGAAAGAGGCGACTTGTAGTTGTCCGCCACCGTTTTAAGGTTGCGCCAACACCGCGACATGGTTCTTCGGCGTTAGTTGGGTTTCCGAAACGGCGATTTTGGTTCGGCTCCGCCTTATGTGGGGTGAGGGTTCTGCGATTTTGTGGGGTTTAAGAAGTTTTGGACATCTGGATTGACCCGTTAGGTTTTATTAGGCCTCTTTTACACAGGCCAATGGTCCATTCTTTTGGGTCTCATTAGTCTTTTTCTTCGGCCCACAAGGGTAGAGCACAAGTATGGCTTGAAGCTCCAAGCTTACGAGCCATGTATGTGCAAGATTTTAAAACTTGAGCAACTGACTATTTACAAACTTTTGGCAAAATCCGTTGATAATCCACCGTCAAATCCTCTCTCAGACCCAGCTGACTTGATCAAACACCTAACAATCCAACAGAATACCAAAGATGTGTTGGCATTTTGTTCATACTACCCAACAATCATTTTGTCCGCTGCACTAGTTTTCCGCCGTAAGCCGCACAAGCACGAGCTTAATCCTGTTCTCGACAAATACCAATATCTACTGGCTGCATCGTCTCTTTACAACGCCTCCATCGTTAACCCATCTGTAAACATGTTTGATTTAAACAACGAATTAAGTGGTGATTAGATGCTTGATCCCTTTCCCAAAGACTATGTAATAGTAAACCTGCATGGTTGTAAGGTTGGAAAGCCAAGGGGAGAGTGAAACCTGTCCTGTGTGGACGAACCAGTAATGGCAGACAGATTGAATGACAGCTTCGGAATATTCACGTCAAACAACCAATTAATTTTTATTTTTATTTTATAAATAAAGTTAGGATCCAAGCTTGGCATTCCATGTCGAATCCATGCACGTGATTAAAGTCAACAGCCAGGCAAACAAGAAATAAAATAATAGAAGACGAGGCAAATTAGATGATTTGCATGCAGTAGCGATTGAATGGCCCTTCAAACAGACGAGTCAACTCAGCATCACCATTCCTACTGCGACCCGGTGATTAGATTACCGCCAATAACCATGACAATCCATGGTGCATCAGCATCGTAATTTTTGCAAAAACGTAACTAGAACGATTGAAAATTATAATACTATTATCCTTTTTCTTTGAGTAATATACTTCAGATATACAGAAGGCAACCAACCAACTACCTCTTCCTGAAATAAAAGTGTAAAAAGAATGACAATAAAGACAGGAAGAGGAGAGATGCCATGACTACAATCCAAAGAGATCTCTCTTTCCATCAGATAATAGGCCGGGGATTGGGATATACATTAAATGGAATGAACCCCTGCACGCAATTGCTTACCAACACACTGACTAACTACTGAGTCTGAGTTCTGGTTCTGGGTCCTCTCTGTTTGTCTCTGTGTGACTGTGGTTGCAGTCAGTGGTCGCACCATGGCTAGACTTTACTAGCTAGCTATCAATATCATCATTCATATCATTTTAACCAGATCCACCACGTCCCTTACTTCCTTTTTGTCTCCCTTTGGCTTTGTCCTCTGTATTAATTCTTTAAAACAAATTTTAGGCGTCGTTTTCCTTTGCCACATATTCTCTTACACCTTACGTTCCCTTTGCACCACACTACTCTACTCTCCCCCTCGCGTCCCGTTAAAGCAAAGCCATTATCCGTTTTCGCCCAGGAATAACGCGTTTACAATTTTCGAACTTTACCAAAATACCCATACCATTTCGTATATCTAGGAAGGTGTAAAGGGTTACGACCGTCATTATGCACTCTAACCCATAATCTGAGGGTAGTTAAGTGATAAAATTATCCAAAATAGTGCAGCGAATATAATTCAGTCAAAAACAGCTGGAAATAAAGCCAACCCAACCGCCCCACAACATATCCCACGTGGCAAAAATCCACGTAGGCATTATTATAGTACCAGGTCGGTCACTCACTCACACGCCGACTTGTTTGCACATCGAAATTGCAACGTTGAAAACCTCGAAATTGCAAATACGTCATAATTGAGAATAATAAAATTAAAAAAAATAATAAAATTGTCAACATGTAGGCGATTAATTACCGATGAATACGGTAGCCGGTAGCGGGTCGTGGACCTGACGGTTATTGACGGTGATAATACCCATCAGTTATTTTGGAGAGTGTTGCTTAAGGTTGAGTCATTTCGAAGGGGAATGCCAATGAAACGACTGTGCGCAGGTTCTCAAAGTCCGTACCGTCACTGACCGCCAATGGCAGGTTACGTAAAGCCATCTATGAATTCTCTCTCTCTTTTTTTTTAAATCTCGTGACTCGCGCCCTGCCAGCTGATGCAAAGGAAGGTTGAAGAAGGAGTATTAATGAGCGAATCGAGAAACGACGTGCTGTGATGCGAAAGACGGTCTTACGAAAATACCCCTGTTTCAGCCGAGAGAGAGAGAGACACAACTGTCAATTTAAATAGCGGTAACGCGCACGCTACAAGGATGGAAATCGTGTCCTGGATGAACAAAACAACCGTTGAAGTTGAAATTACAGAAATACCCTCCAAGCATTAATTAACGGAGAAGAATCTAATACCAATCAAAGTTCCATTGATTCGTGTTTGCATTGTCTAATTTATGAATGAAACCTTTTATTCAATTATAAATTTGATATTAAATCATTCATCATAATCATTTGCCATGTTATATCCTCAAACATTTCTTCGTAGATTTTAATATTTTATTCAAAATAATAAAAACTTATTAAATTACTATAACTTTTAAAAATATAAAAACCAAATCCCATGCTCTTATATTATATTACAAATGATTCTTTCTTAAAGTCTAGTTTAACATCTGCTTCCAATTGCCTCGACCATTACCGAAATTTTATTAATTTAGACGTTAAATAATGGAATAACGTACTTATATTTTTTTAATATAATAAAATAATTATATCATTAACAAGTATCGTTAATACTTAATGTTTAATTATGTTTATTTAAAATAATATTACGTAGTTTATTTATTTTTTTAAAAAGTAATTATTTATACATTTTGATCAATTTTAAAAGTACACTTTTATAATTATTACATATAATTTCATGATTATTACGTCATTTTAACATTTATTAAATCTATTAACAACAAATATTATAATCACGCGATGAATATATAGGATTCGTGTTTTTAATTACTTTTTTGGTTAATATATATTTTTACGTGTATTTTTTTAAAAAAATATATATATTTTAACTAATTTTACGAATATTGTTTCATAATTACAACATCATTTTCACCGCGGTGTCTTTAAACATTTAAATATTTATATAAATAAATATATTTTATTTGATTATTGGAATTAACATTTTATTTTCATCAATTTAAATGACAACTGTTATTGCATATTTACTAAATTGTTAAAATATGATAATTCATTAAACCGGTGCAAAGAAGGGCATTTCGGACATTGTACGTTATAGTACAGGGACAAAGAGGTGACTCAGAGACGCATTCAATAGTTTCTCAGAATGAGATGTCCTTCCCATTCAAGGCTTAATAAATTTACATTCATACAATACCAAAGAAAGCCAGTAAATAAAGAAATAAAAATAAAAAAAAATCGGACGGTCGGAAACGCCATGTCCAAATCTCAACGGCAGGCATTTTACCGAATGTAAATGACGTCCGTTGCCCCTCTTCCCTTTTTAATCCATCATTTCTGTTCCACTTTTCCTTACAATCAATCCTTCCTTCTGGTTCCTTTTTTTTATTTTATTTTATTTTGTTTATAATTTATCATTTTTCTCATTCTTCTTCTGTTGGGATCGTTGAACTCAAAGATCGGATCGTGAACCCTAGACCAGAGAGCTCTCCCTCACTCACTCACTCTCTCTCTTTCTATGAGGTTAGGTCGGTCCACCGTTCGTTCAATCATTGTCAAGAAGAAAGGAAACGTTGGCGTTTCGTTGTCTTAGCGTTGTTTGTTTCTTTCTTGCAGGTTCGATACGTCTGGACGGAGAGAGAGGATGTGATCAGAACGGAGTTTCTTAAAACAAAATCAAAGGTATATATTTGTATTAACTTGGTTTTTTTGTTTTTCAGAAGGTTTCTGTTTGATGTTTTAACGCCGTTGATTTGTTGGAAAATCTGAGGTTGCATATGGAAAGATTATGCTGTTTGGATACGGAGATCACAAGATTGAAGAAATTTGTGTAATTTCTTCTTTTTTTTAAAAAAAAATGTAATTTTTACGGAAATACGGATCTAGAAAGATCCCTGAGACCAAGAGTTTCTTGCATTACAAGATGACAACGAAGGCGTGTGAAAGAGGTAGAGAAATACTGACAGATAGTGGTGTAGAGAGAGTCTGCATTTTAGTGAGAGAAACTCGTGAAAGTTTTTCATTGACGCTCTATTTCTCTCCATTCCAATTATTTTTTTTCATCTATGGCGATGATGGTCATCTCATCTGCTCGTTTCTTTCGGCTTTTCTGTTTGCATTGCATATTGATTACTGTTTGATTACATGTATCATTTATTGACTAATCATGTCGGTATTTTGCAGCAGCATGAGAAGCTTTTAATAGACAGTTTCTTTTCTTGAATCGGTAAATGAAACTTCCATGAATGCTCCTTTCATTTCTTTTCTTGATCCCTCTTTTCAATGCTTGGAAAAAACGTAGCTTTCTCTTTCCACTGTCTCTCATACTTTCTGGTAAGATTATTTATTTGTTTAATTATTTATTATTTCCAGTTTGGTAATAAAAAAGAATGTCATCATCAAACTCACCCTGCGCAGCGTGCAAGTTTCTTCGTCGAAAATGCACGCAAGAATGTGTTTTTGCACCATATTTTCCACCAGACCAGCCACAAAAGTTTGCTAACGTACACAAGGTATTTGGTGCTAGCAATGTGGCAAAGCTTCTTAACGAACTGAGCGCCAATCTACGAGAGGATGCCGTGAACTCATTGGCTTACGAAGCTGAGGCTCGGCTTCGTGACCCAGTTTATGGCTGCGTGGGTCTGATCTCAATCCTGCAACACAGACTCAAGCAAGTGCAAAGCGATCTTTACAATGCAAAAAAAGAGCTGGCCACGTACATTGGTCCTCAAGCTATGATGCCAATCCTACAAGCACAAGCTTTTATGCCGCAACAGCATTTGGGTAACCCATCGTCGTCATCGACAGTTATACAGCATGGCATGTTGCCAATGATGGGTATACCTACTGGATCGTCCCACAATGGTCAGTTGGTGATGCGCGATCCACAGCATCAACATCAGCAGCAGACGCACATATTTGATGCTCAACAACTGGCTGCCGCCGTAGCAGCGAGAGAGCAGCAAGAGATGTTGAGAAACTACGAGCAACAACAGCAGCAGCAGCAACAACAACAACAAGAGCTTGTGAGGTTTAATGGTGGGTTCGATGCTTCGGCTGGAGCGGTTACACCTACGGGTTTGAACCAGATGAGTGCTGTTGCTATGTCCCCGTCTTTGGCCCTGGGCAGTTTTGATAACCCTTATCAGATTCAAACCCAGCAACAACCCGAGCACCATCATCATCATGCCACACATTCTCTTCAAGCACAGCTCTTGCTTCAGTCACAACAGGGACAAACACCGCAACAGCAACAACAACCACCGCAAACTCAACAGCAGCAAAAATCTGGAAGCGATGAGGGTAGGAGTGTTGGTCCGTCTTGTTGATGATCTGCAGCTCTTTCGCTTCATTTACTGAAGGACGTTTTTCCATTATAGGTATGTATTTTCTATTCTGTTTGATCTCATGGATTTTGCTTTACCGGTGTTTGTCCGTGTACAATTGGGTTTTTCTGGATGCCAGACGGGGTTTCGTATTTACGAAGATTTTTATTCTTTTTATGTGTAATCTGGGTTTGGTTTTCATAAATGGAGGCATATAGATGCATGGCAGTAGAAAGACAAAATTACTCTTTATTGCATAGTGCAGTAGGGTTGGTTAAGAGAATTATTGTCTTTTCAGTGAGAGGGATGTCTCATTCATCAATTATAAGTAGCTAGCTGCTATCTGAAATGACAGCCCTTAGATTTACACCATATTCCTTTTTATCAAATGACAAAATACTGTTGACATTTATAACTGCTAAAGACAAATCCAATGCATCCTTGAAATTGTGAACAACTTCGGTAAAAAAGAAAAAGGTCGCTATGGGGGATGCGGTGATTGCACTCACTCTTATTTGCTCTCTTCTATGATTATGGAATGACAACTTCACCCTTGTCATGTCGATTCCGTCTCCTTTCTTGATGGTTTGGTTTGAAATCCGACATGCGTTGTGTCAAAATAATTGTACCCTCGGCCTGCCTTACAAGTGCTCTGAGATAATTAAATTGCATCGAATCAATACCCTGGAATTTGGGGAGGGTGTCAAGACTCAGATTTTAATTTTATCAGCAGCCCTAATATTGATGCATTGCATGGCTTCTTCTAGTGCATGGGGTGGTCAAAATCTTATGGTTAAGTACTCGTAAAGCCAATTGGATTGAGTTGTATGGCGGTGTTTCGAAGATCATCTTATCTTAGAACGACAGGGTATTTTCCCTTGGGGTGCAGCTCAAAACTGTGGCGTACAACGGAAGAGGAGGAGGAGGAGGAGAAAGGGAAAAGGAGGGAGATTTGGCCAAATGATGAAGAGGATATGGGAGAGACTCACATCTGAGATCCTAAGTCGGCATTGACTTTCTGGTGGGTTTGAAGAAGACTTTCTGAGGTAGACAGATGAATGCAAATTTTTTTTATAAAAAAATTGTAGGATCTGCATGGATCTTCGAGTACAGCTCTCTTTCTCTTCTTCTCTTCTTCTGCTCTGCTCTTCTTCTGCTTCTTTAAAACAATGTAAATCAGAAGTTGGGAAGTCTGTTTCTAAAGCTCTTTTGCCTCTTTCTACATTCCCTAATTATATTATTATTAGGGATATTGTCATCAATAGTCCTTGCTAAACCATGCAAATTCCATTGATCTTAATATCAAGTTCATACCAATTCTTAAAAAACAAAAACCCATTCCAAATTCAACCTGAAATTTTAAGATCAATCACACATTTTAACAATCATGAAAAAGTAATGAAAACGAGAGTAAATAGTAAACAATGTTAAATCGATAAACAGAAAATTAGATTTATCAGAGTTTAAAAATCAAATTATGTTAGATAAAGATAATAAATTGAAATTTGATTACAAGATTAAATAAGAATATCATCCTATCAAAGATAAGGACACACTTGGACGCATTTTTATCTATATCTATTATTATAATAATAACAGGGATTAAGAGTTTTTAGATTATATTTTAATTTATATAATAAAATTAATTCGAGAGAGATTACGATCCCAGTTCCCATTTTCGTACAGATAATTTGTTTATTTAAAATAGAAAACAACATTGATTGATAGAGGCAAGGTGTTCTTGGTGAAAATTTGAGGTTGGAGTATTGAAAGACGTTGTCGTTTGGATTGCCGGAGGGAGAATTCAAGATTTGATCCCCTCTATTTTCCATTGCTATATGTACATATAAACAATATTCTTCTGCAAATATTATTTATTTTATTTGTTTTCTTCTTCATTTCTCATCTCAGTTTGTTAATAAGAATTATGTCGTCGTCGTCGAATTCGCCGTGCGCAGCGTGCAAGGTTCGTCGTCAAAAATGCACGCAAGACTGTGTTTTTGCACCGTATTTTCCAGCAGACCAACCCCAAAGGTTTGTTACCGTACACAAGATATTTGGTGCCAGCAACGTGGCTAAGCTTCTTAACGAGCTCAGCCCCAACCTGCGGGGAGACGCGGTTGCCTCGTTGACTTATGAAGCTGAGGCTCGCCTTCAGGACCAAGTTTACGGCTGCGTCAAACAGATATCGTTGCTGCAACATCGGCTCAAGCTAGTCCATGACAATCTTTGTAACGCAAAGAAAGAGCTGTCAACCTATATTGGTCCTCAAGCTTTCATGCCAATGTTACCCGCACAACAGCAATCGGGCACTCCGATAGCCTCGCCCGAAGCTCTGCAGCATGACATGTTGTCCATTATGGGTATGCCCACTGGACCGTCCCACAGTGGTCCTTTGATGATACGAGATCCACAGCAGCAGAAGCAAATCTTCGAGGCTCAGCAACTGACAGAACAGCAAGGGATGTTGAGAATGTACGAGAAACAACGACAACAACAGCAGCAACAAGAGACTGCGAGGTTTAACAGCGGGTTCAATGCTTCTGCTGGGACTGGGCTTAACCAGACGAGTGTTGCTGCTAGGTATCCTACTTCCTTGGCTCCGGTCAATTTTGATAACCCTTATCAGGTCCAAGCCCAGCAACAATCTGAGCACCATGTCTCGCATTCTCTTCAATCACAGCCCTTGCTTCAGTCACAGCGAGGACAAACTCAACATCAGCAAAAATCTGCAAGTGATCACGAGGGTCGTCGATCTTGATGATGTTTTGTAGATTTTCCCATTTCAGGTGTTTATTTTCTCCTCTGATTGGGCTCATGGTTTCGTTTTTACTGGTGTTAATTTGTTCTGCATATGAATTTGGGTTTCTTTACGTGGAATCTGGGTTGGTTTTAAAAAATGGAGCTTACATTTATCTTCTGTTGACAAAGGTGCACTTGGAGCTGGTCAAAAAAATAATTATTGTCTTTTCACTGAGAGGGATGTCTCATTCATCGAATAAACCGATTCATCATCTTGACTTGTGCATTGCTCTGGTATGATTGTGGAATGACAACTCCATCCTTGTCTTGTCGACTCACTCTTCCTCTTTCTGGGTTCATTTGATTGTCATCCGATATGGGGCCCCTGGGTTGCACTGTTTTAAGGCAACACAATTCCTTTGCTCACAAGGTAAATTGCTTGGCCTCTATGGTCGTGCATGGAAGGAAGATCATCTTATGCCGAGTGACTGCAAAACTGGGATGCCTTTCTCTCCTCATTCTTCTGCTCTTTCCGTGCTGCAGCTCAGACCATCATCACGAATACGGAGGAAAGGAGGGAGAAAGAAGAAGAAGAAGAAGCAGAGGAAGAGAAACAAGTGAGAGTTTTAAATTATCGCATCAATGCAGATTATTTTGAAACTTCAAACTTGATTAGTGGCCATTTGATAAATAAATAAATAAATAAATAAAAATCATTTTAAACTGTAATCTTGCTTACCTATACCATTGGTAAATGCTTATACAATTTATCAGATGAAATTATCTAATTATCTAGACTTACATGGTATTTAAGAATGTGTAACAAGTAACAAGTTCTGTGGGTTGACAGTCTTAAATGTTACTTTTTGATTTTAAATTTTAATTATTTAACAGTATGAGTTAATGAATGAACACTTGTGTCTCAAATAAAACATTTAAGTTGAAATAATCACTCTCCTCTTTCTTTCTCTTGCGGAAAACAGAGTTCATCTGCATCGCAATTCAGTGTGTACTACAACCAAAATTCATCTCCAAAAATGGGTCGGGGAATTTCGAGTTTGTTACGAAAGTAAACTTAATTTATCACAGAAAGATGGCAGCTCCTGAAAATCAATCTGAATCAGACGAAAATGGGGAATCGGGATTCAGGGTCGAAACCATTATTGACAGAGTCTCTCCCAACTCATCTAATTCATCCTTTCCGAATCCCCAACTTCTTAGTAGCTCCGACCCCAAGGCCCCCCGCTCCAGTCCGAATCTCCGAAGATTCCCCAATCTGTTTTCTAAAAATGGCAAAATGGCGCTGCTAGAACGCAACCTAACTGCCATGGGTATAGAATGTACATCAAGTGATCCTCTTGGGGAAGAACCTGACAATGGATTGCTCAACAGCTCACCATGTTGTCCAACAAAATTCCCAAAAATTGAGGGAAACGGCAACGGTATGGGAAGAGGACAGCGAGCAACTGATAGATGGCAGAACATAGGCCTTGTTATTGCATGCTCATGAATAGCATTGACTTTATCCTTCACTTCTGAAATTAAAGCACGGTGACCATCTGCAGAACAAAAGCAACGAGTTAAAACTTGAAATGCGCTTGGTTCTCATAAAGTAAGTAATTAAACGCAGAGGGAAACCAGAATCAGCTCAATTGTTGAAAATGCCTGCAGGCTAGTTTTAACAAAGTAGAAAAAAAGAAAGTGTGATTTCACAAAATATTATAACATGCCAACAGTATAGCCACGGATTAATCCTTCACACTTTCCTTGTGTATCTTGATTGTATTGTAGCACCTAAAAAGGCTGTCCTCATAAGAAGCTACATGGAATTTGGAACTTAGTTTACCATCTGAGCCGTTCAAATGAAAAACTTCTTTTAGTGTCACAAGGAGTAAATCTAGAAATATTATAATGAACAATTCCAGGCCAGTATGATATAGATAATGATAGCAAGGAAATATTATACCGAGACACTGACTCAGAACACTCAATATTAAACAACAGCAAACTTCCCAACCACAATGAACATGCTTTCCAATTACTAATGCTCTGAGACTTTCATCAGGATAGAGATGATAAGAGAGCCCCATTCAAAATATTAATGACAACATGCAAAAGTTCTGGCTTTGCTTCTCGATTTCTTTAGTCTACAAAGTTAACTTCAATAAGCCGGACAAATTTCTCAAACAGTTCAACTAGTCTAAAGCAGCTGCAATTACCTAGCCCTTCCTAATTCCGTCAACTGTAGAAAGTATTCTAATACCTTATACAAGTTCTCCAGAATTGCTTGGTTCTTTCAGAACATGACATTCGTTATAGTTATGGATTACCAGTTACAGGGCACATGGTTCAGTGTCGTGTGAAGTTTTGACTTGTAACTAGACATGTGACTTGCAATTAGTAGTGCTTTGAGATTTCATTATCATAGAGATGATATCAAAAAAGCACAGTTGCAATGACCAAAAGGCCAGCCTAATTTCGTCACATTTAACACTAGAAAATATTCTAAATGTCTTAACAAAGTTCTCTAGAATTACTTTATTTTATCAGAACATGACATTACAAATGAATTACTAGTTATAAAGTACAATGGTTCAGTTTTGCAAAGTTTATGCTTGCAAGTGAGCACGAGTCTATGTGCATGAAGACAGACCAATACAGAGAGAGAGAGAGAGAGAGAGAGGAGCCATCATAAGCATGATCTGTTTTTGAAGATGTTTATCCTTAGGAATATAGATTGGGTGATAATATAGCACTTGGTAATGTAAGCAGACTTGCTCAAATTCACCTCAGCATTGGTGCCTGAAATACACCAAGCAAGAACTATTCATGGTGACTGAGTGAAGTACACTAGTGAACCCTTTCAGCCATCAAAGGCAATCCTTTGAGTACTATAAATGGATTATATAGACCAATACAACCAATTTGATATCCAGAGCACTAAGCAAATGTATATAGAAAAAGAACCTAACTGCTTAATGAGGGGTCGCTGGAAGATAAAAAGCAGTTGCACTCATATAGAGTTAAACATAATCCAGGCAACTAAGGCATTAAATCATTAACTTAAAGTGGAAAGACTCTAAATAATACCTGACCCAAGTGCTCCATGAACAATCATAGATTCCACTGCTTGGAAGTCCTCCACATCCTCAGCTACTTCTGGCGTCAAAGATTGAAGACTCCCATTTAAAGATTGCTCGCTCCATTTCCCTGTATTGCATATTGCAAAATGGTTAGCCAAACCCATTACTTATAAGTCAGAGTGTGAAATGTAAACTATTGGCATAATACCATTTAATGCTGGAGCTGGCATTGCAGCATCCAGAATAGCTACAGTGTTCTGCCTAGCTTGTCCTGCTAACATTTGTACAAAACCATTAACATCCACAACACCAGAGACATCAAAGGAATCTGAAGCAGCCCCAACTGGCTCCATTCGGAAAGGAAGAGTTGATGAGTGTAGGGCAGCAGCATAAACAGCACTAGTGTGGTAAGGCTTCTCATTTTCAATGTGAAGGAATGTTGAAGCTTTACCTTCAAAATCACAAGGCAGAAGATTAGTCCACATAAATGAGAAATCAAGACAAACCAAATAGAGAATCCCTATGAATCAGGGAATTGACGGGTGGCCGATGGCTTGATACGAGTACATAAAAACTAGCTAATCATAATAAAGTCACGATCATTGAAATATATGGCATCATCAGGAGTATTGTAATACCCAAAAGACACACACGATCACACAGTTTGCAATACCATGCTCAATCACTCTTCAACAAAGAGCAACTTTTTCACAACAAAGAAACAAACCAAATTGACACGAAACAAACCAGAATTCCAGAAAATGCTCTCTGCCATGGATCATAATACAAAAGTAACCACATACAAGAAGCAAGTGGGCACATACAGAGTGAAGGTAAAAAATAAGATTACAAATGTAGTCAACAAACAAAATATTGCTTACTTTCGCTCAAGAAGGGTAAACCAACTGGTACAATCAATTTACTGAAAGAAGCTAATCTTGAAAATGAAACTGCATCATGAAGTTTCCTGAAGATTGCCTGCTTCCCGCTTCCAAGGTTCAAATGAGAACCAGATCCACGTACAGCATAGAGCAAAACTGGAGTGTTTGTGTATTCATCAGCAATATTCTCCAAAAAGTCCGCAGCTACACCAGAGAAACCTCCTGAGTCGTCAACAATAAATTGGAAACCCTGTCAAAATCACCAAATATTCAAAAACAAATCAGAATAAATATTGATTATCCCATCAAGAAAGGAATGCATAAAAGAATTTCCCAATATCTAGACAGTGTACCAAGTTGAAGCATCATCCTTGGCGTCATAATATTCATCACATTCACATGATTCAGACATTGACCGAGTGACTGACATAAAATATGTTTTCAATAGGGACACCACATCAAAAAATGGAGACCATCTAACAAAATATGGAATGACCTTTCCACATTGTCTGGAACAACATTTCACAGGTCTTATTTATTCATCTACAGTATATCTGAGAAGATCTTAGACTCATGACTTTAATAAATAAGAGAACAAAAACAAAAGAGAATACCAGGTCCAATAATTATCGATTGTTGCTTATAATCAGAGAAAGATCCATCAATACAACAGACAAAAGTATCAGTGGCAAATCTGCACTGACTCCGAAGTTCAAGGAGCTTTTAAAATGCTATTATCAATCTTGACATTAACATTTTTCATCCAGATGACAGTTGTTAATGGTGAAGCAAAATCAAATGAAAGGATACAAGGAGGTTAAATATAATTATAACTGAAGGTGAAATATTTCTCTAGCAAAATATACCTGAATATGGTCACATTCTTCTGCAAAAAAACGAAGCCTCTCACATATTTCTTCCCCTCGGAAACCCTCAGAGAAAGCATCCTTTCCAATTCCATAATTGTCAAAATCCTGAATATCCATCCATAATCCACTTAATTCATACAAACTCTTAGGATGATAGTGGACTTTTGAGAAATCTGTCCAAAACTTGACACCATTATCTAAACATTCAACTACATCCTTATCCTGAATTTCTCTCTGAGAATCATTCTTCCCATTGTTAGTATCATTTATCATACTTAAGTTCTCCTGCTCTTCCTCATACAAACTTTGCAAGAACAAATTCTTTTTGCAAGGTTCAGATGCATGAGTAGAAACACTACCAGACCTGCACAATGGCTACAAACATTCAATTTATTGATATGCCACAACAAAATACATGAACATATGTGGCAACACAAAAGCAAAAACATAGACAAGTTAAACAACGTTTTTATTATTTATTTAAGTAAAAAGCACATGTATTTTCTGGTTTCATGTTTGCTGAAAAGTTTTAAGATATCCAGAAATTAAACAACAAATTAAGCTGCAGAAAGATAATTTGTAGATGACATAAACCCCTACTTAATTACTTATAGGTTAGGGGTAATACATTATCTTAGACGAATGGACAACATTGATGTGCATAAGTAGATGTTGGCAACAAGCACGCACACAAAAAATAGTTGGCATGCAAATCAGAATTATGATATTCAGTGCAATTGTGCACATTGCATGCAACAACACAGAAAAGGAAGAACCTAATAGTACAATAGTCATGATATTGACTTGCAAAATTCTTGCTACACACACACACACACACAGATAGATAGATACTTAGTATTCCTAATGCTTTACATTACTCTAAAGAGTATGTATGCATTAATCAACAATAAAATTATAAGCAAAAAGATCAAAGGATGTTGAATCCTAGTATGCTGACTAAAATAATTGGCAAACCATAATGTAGCAAGCAACAAAATCATCTTCAAAACACTAATCTAATAATCACAGTGTTCATTCTTGTCAGTTATCAATCTCATTATATAAAGAATTAATCATAAACTTTATTCATTATTTTCTTTT
Organism: Xylocarpus granatum; assembly: GCA_019650275.1. Taxonomy (NCBI): domain Eukaryota; kingdom Viridiplantae; phylum Streptophyta; class Magnoliopsida; order Sapindales; family Meliaceae; genus Xylocarpus; species Xylocarpus granatum. The sequence continues at coordinate 195,815 of BNST01000464.1, read as the reverse complement.
TCAAATTTCAGCAAGAATAGCAAGAAACTACATACAGAAGACACATTGTCAAATAGTTAAATTACAATTCTCACCATGTGACAACATCTGATGGTGCATGGTAACCCTCATTATATAATGTACCACATGCACTCACAGATCCAAGGGATCCTGCAAAGGAAAGAATTGAAATAAATAAACCATAAAAGAAAAGCACAAAACAACATTTCAAGCTGACAGTCTCTTTTTGACATTTCACAGAAAAGGAAAAGCAAAAGAAAAAGAAGCAAGATTTACAATAAGGTATTGGCAGACATAACGCACTAGCTTCTGTTGTCATAGTAATAGATGTTGTCACAATGACAACAATCACAAAGAATAACCAAGATCTCAATTCACTTGAAGTTCCATGCATGTAATACTAGAAAGGATATCCCATTGCCTATAACAAAACACTCTGAATCATATATTTATCAACAATACATACAAGTCAATTACCTTGAAAGTCAACTGAAACCAAGCGAGGAGTATATGTAAGGATACCCTGCACATTTTTAGAAAAATAACAAGTTGAAAAGTCTATCTTGATTGAATTTGAAACCTTGCAATCCAGAAGTGATTGAAAAAAGCACGACAAGTTTTTGGATATATATCCCACAAGAGTCTATTACACGATCTCAAGCAGAGGAGAGATACTCATGCATCTAAAACTGTTAAACATCACCAGAGGCATCTGCTCACCTATGACCCATACCAATAACTACAAGCTAAACTTCCCAACACTAAAAAAAGGTGATTAATAGAGGTATAAGTGCTATCGACAACATGAAAGCAATTTCAAATATTTAAGAGCACCAATGTGTGAACTTTTGCAGTGTTCGATAGGTGCTTTTGTAATAAGCACTTTTTCAATAGGACAAGGATTTGAAGTGATCATTTTCTAATATATGAAGAAGCTTTTAAGTATTTCTTTAAAATGCTCCCTCACCCACTTCACTCCAAGTACGTTTATAGGTGAAAGTAATAAAATCCAAGAAACAATCAATTAAATAAGGTTCCAAAGCCCAAAAAAAAACCACCTGCTGTGTCTCACCAGTGCGATAGAGAACGTCCATGTTCAGACATTTGTTTTTGAAGACTGGATCACCATGAGGGTCCGAAACCAATCCTAGTAACTCATCCTTCAGCATTACAAACATAATCAGAACACTTTTATGCTAAAGATTATGCAGAGTATGAACTTTCCACTAACAAATAAAGATTAATAAGCAACATAATTCGAACACAAGCTCACATAATTCATCAATAGCAATAAAATTTATCCGAGCAAGCCGCACCTGGAAGTTCCAGAAATGAGAACCAACGAAGTTTGCGAAACCACCGACTTGAATAGTCACAATTTCTCTCATAATTACCTGCTAACATAATATTGCAAGACAAATACATCGAAAAATTCAATAAACATGCATAATTATAAAATCAAAGGTTCTGAGGCAAGTTTTTCCGTATTGAAAAGTTGACAACAGGGAGCTCTACTGCTAACCGCTGTAAAAAGATAAGCTAGAGGAAGGGCGACTGTAGGAATGGGAGCTGCGCGAGAGAGGAAACCCGCGCGTTTTCGTTGGGTTGACGGTCAAAGTCTAATCCTTAGTCCAGAATGTGCGAATAACGGGTGCTGGCAAAGTGTAAGCCTAAAACGGTTCGAAACGGTGCGTAGGGATAATAACATTGACTACCCCTGCTATTTAAAGTATTATCACATAAAATAAAAACTTTGCACACAAAAACACAGACCCCCCCGAAGACTCAAAGTCCATTGTTTCCTTCCTGTGTTGGTTTTGTTATTGAGTTTAATTTCTTTTTTTGTTTATCTCTTGAATTGTTTGCCATAAACTTTTCGCTCCGTAGTTGTACACGACCCAGGGGTGGTCGGAACAGAAGCAGCAGCTTCCGTTTCAACGTAAAATTGGTATGAAATCCAAGTACCTGAGGTTGAGGTTGTAGTTCTGAACATTGGAACAGACAAGTATGCCTCGCCAGATCTCATGAAGAAGATGGATAAACTGAAAAGTCTTGATAGTCACAAAATTACAGATGTACATGTATATATACACGCAGGATGGGAAAAGACATAGATTCAATACATTAAGATTCGGAACTTCACATTCGAGGCGCCGCATAACCGGGTCAATTATGTGCTTTTATATATGATACGCACAAGTAATTGGTCTTTGTTCTACAATTTATACGAATTTCACAGTTCTTTCCCTGATAGAAAAATCGTATTTCAGATAAAACGGTCAATTTTCAATGAGTTTAATACACAATTAAATTTAATAGAATTTCTATTGGAGTACAATGGTTAGGATATCTTTCTCTGTCCTTGGGTTTGATTCCCAGATAAATTACCCGTACTGTCTGATGTTTCTATCAATTGAAGGATAAAAGTTCATAATTAGCAGCAATTGCCTTGCCTTGTGCAGCATAAATGAAGGATGACTGAAATTTCTCAAGCCATTTCCCAGACAATTCTGTGGCAGCAATTTTTCATTTAAGAAAGAACTAATCCAATATAATCAAGTTCTCAAGCCTCATTGAGATAAAATTTGTCATTCCCGGTTACGACTGTATTGCAGGATCACTTAGTGCACACTCAACAGTGCCAACAAAAACTAAAGGTAAAGTTCCAAAAGCATGTTGAAAAAATTAATTAAATTTTTGGATTTTTCTATTTGCCATGTTGGTAGACCATGTAAAGTAATAAATTTATATTTAAAAAATTTTTAAAAAGGAAGTTTCAAGACAAAATCAAAGTTGCAGGTAAAACTCTCAATTCTGTAGGACTGAACTACGATGGATATTGGAGACAGTCACTGCTAGGTCTTTAAGAAATGAACCGTAAGGAGTTTTGTAACAGTGAAGCCATTGAATGAATCGACATCAAAGAGTTCTTTCAGCTTCTCATCACATATTATTCTCCTTTTGTCAGATGGATCCTTCACAAATAAGCAAAGAACAGTTTAAAAGTTTAATTGATTACGGACTCACAAAGAAAGCAGCAGCAGAAACACAAAAGAATCTGCACAATGCAACTTAAGATTTCTCTCTTTTTTCCCTTTTATAGGCAGAAATTAGTTATTAGTAATTATCAAGCACAGTCACAAAGCTAAATGTCATAAAATAAAGCTTCCCACTGGGTTCACTGTCCAGGTACTTGCATTAAATATTTCAACCATACTTTTTAACAAAAGTGTCACACCAATTACCCCTAAAAAGAATAAGACCACCAAACACAATTCTGAGTCATTTGCAAGACTGTTACAAGTAAGGAAATTAGAAACCAGTTTGAAAATAGTTATCATCATCTCAAAAACATTTATTGGGAAGTAATAGCCCCTTCTTAAATACAGATGGTCAACAAAAACATTTGACATTAATATATCACTAAAAAAACAACTAAAAGTTTACTTGTTCCCTTGCTTTTCTGGACTAATCAATTTCCTGAATTTAGATCGAAACCAATCCAACAAACATATCATGCACACGATGAAACCATGATATATATCTTCTAGTCTACACTTGGACACAAATTTTGAGTGGTCTTAAGTGAACCTTGTATCATAGTTAACATCTCAATCTAGCATGGTTATGCTCAGCTACCCAAATTTGGTGTGATAGGTGGGACTAACAAGGCTACCATAACTTAATCAGGGAATAAATACAATGGACGGACAATAGACAATGTACATAGGGCATTGGATACATGAATATGAATATAGACGAATCATCATATAGGGCATCGGATACATGAGATATGAATATAAATGAATAATCATATGGGGCGTCGGATTCATGAGATATAAATATAAATGAATACTTGTATAGGGCATCAGATATATGAAATATGAATAAACAAATACTAACTATCACTGCAAAAGAGGGAGTCGGTTAAGAAAGGATACCTGGAGGTTATTTTGCTTTATGTAATCCCAAATTCTCTTTATAACATCAGACCTTGATAATGAACTTTCCCCAGTTCCCAGGAACTTCACTAGAGCATCTGAAAGTTGAAGAGGAGCAAGAAAACCCGATTTTCCTACCTTCTGTCGCTTTTCTTTTCTAGGCGGCTCATCTAAATCTGAATCGGTAGACCCATTAAAATTAAAAAAAGAACGTTGCAACCCTCAGATTTATATATAAGAGGAGATGTGTCAATCAAAACAACCAGTTGGAAACTTAGTCAAACCCATGTTAATATGGAGCTGAAAATGCAGAAAGAATAAAAATGAAAAGTTTAGAATCCAAATTCAAACAGGAAAGACAAGGTCGTGCCAAGTAATTAAACAAGACAGCAGTAGTATACAAGTAGAAAGAACAAGGTCAGATTAAGTCAGGCATTAACTAAAAGCAAATTATGCAACTATTAATTAAATCTTATGATAAACCGCATTTATTGTTTCCACCTTCTTCTCTCTCTTGGTTCCGTTGCTTGTCCTTAGTTGTTGACTTGACCGAAACAACTGTACCATGAAAGCAGTAAATTAGTCTTTTAGGAGCTCAATATGCTACAAAATACATGGAATTTGAAAAAGTAATTATGTTAATGGGAAAAACAATGGTATCAAGAACAGCATAAAAGACTAACCAAGATAATGGCATTATGCATACCGTCATCCGATTCCAAAGGCCATATGTGCTTTGACAAGGCCTTATTCATCTGAAACATGTTGATGATATCAACACCAAAAAGGGCACGCAATCTTTCATCACAAACAATGTTTCGTCTATTATTTGGGTCTTGCAAATTCTCCTTTCTAATGTAGGCCCACAGTTGCTTGACAACCTAGAACCAGAATAAGTGTGTCATTGCAATTACAATAATTTCTAAACGACCAAAACACCAGATGACAAGCAAAAGATACTTCTGAATAACCTTTAGATATACCTCAGTCCTGGCCAGTTCAGTCACCCCTATGAATTCCTGAAGTTGGGGAGAGAGTGCACATAATTTGCTAAAACCTCCCCCTCTTTTCTTGACCTCACTATTAAGCCTTTTAGACCTGGTTGTAAGATAAAGCAACCATAAGTTTTATGACACGTGCAACCTCAGATCTAAAATCCTATCAGTTCAAGCAACCATGCCACTGTTGCTCCCTAGAATATCCGTGATCTCAAAGACGACATAGTGAAAAAAGACCAAGGCAGCAATTCCAGAAACAAAATGTATCATTTTAAGCAAACTTACTAGTCGTCTTGCAAACAACCTGCAATACAGGGAGGACCACGAAGTGTACCCCATAGTAGCAAGATGCCTATTCCAAGAAAATTTTCTAAGGTCTTTTGCCCTTCAATTGTTAAAGTTGCAGAAAATCTTTCTACAGCATTCATCATTTCTAATTGCTCAAATTGCATAAAGATAAACATATAGTTTATTGGTCAACTTCAAGAAAAAGATTTTTAAAAGCGAATGGATTTCACAATGCAACTTGAGAAACAAGGTTTATAAAGATTCTTACTACAGTAGAACCGATTGAATTTCTCAAGAACCAGGAGATATATTAGGTTTATTACAAAAAGCATCAGAAATATTAACATGGTAGTCTTAGTGGGAACTAAAGAAGTTAAATGGGGAGACAATTTTAATCAAAATAAGGCCATGCATAGCAGGAACTAAAGAAGTTAAATGGGGAGACAATTGAATTAAAAGAAGGCCATGCATAGAAAATTACTATCATTTTGAAAATTTATTTATTTTTTCATCCAATGCAACAACTGGCAACTCAATACATATTAGAAGCAAACTGAAGTACATCTTTTACAGTTACATCTGACAAGAAACCATGAGCAGTGGTGACAAGCCACATTCAAGCCCGGGGGACCATGGTCCAGCCAAATTCTTGGAATAGAAGAAGTATATTTGGCCCCTCAAATATAACAATTTATACCTTCCCTCAGCTCCCAATATATTTATAGACTCGCTTTCACCCTGCACTGTTCCAAATTAAATTTTCTATCTTATAGAGCACAAATAAAATGTTATATTTTTCATTTTCAGCCCATTTCTTTCAAAAACAGTTAAAATTATTAGCCTCTCCCATAATTTGGACGAAAATCAGATGGGCTAAGATGCCTCCTTTGAAATTCATCAGATGCCCCTCCTTTAAAAAGCAAAACAGGGAGTCACAAAATAGGTAGAACATATCTTTTGAAAAGTAATTTTTGCATATAAACACAAAAAGGATTGGAGAAGTAATAATATAATTTTTGGTTCAAAGAAAAAATATAGAGAGACAAAGGTAAATGTAAAATCAGGGTCGTCAACAAAAAAGAAGAAAAGTGATTAGTGCATCCTAAAAGCCATGGTTGGAGCAGTCCCTTGGCAAACAATTAAGCTAGAGACATGAACTATTATTCTCTATCATGAAGATGTGGCAGAATTGCAACTTTGCAACTAATTGCAAGGGTCCAACTCAAACATTTTGTTTTTGATTATTTTTATTAAAGGGATAATCTCTTCATAAAATGGCGCAATGTGTTCCACGGCAATCACAGACACTGGATTGGAATTAGTTGAGGACCTGTTGAAATCAATACAAATTCTCTCAATTTTGTAATTCAAAACCTCTTTCCCATTTTCAAAAGCAATGCAAAACAGCAACCCTTTTCTAACATATAGCTGAACATTCACAAATATAAACTATTACTTTAACCTAGACATTTCTGCTAGATAAAGCAAAGAATAACATGAATGCACATATGAAACCTAACAACATATGCACTCCTTAGGCAAAATCCACCATGTACACAACCTAATTTACAACCATCAAAAACCCATGTTATAAATAAAAATTCAAGAACTAAGATCAAAACTAACATTGAATTAATTAAATTGATTCCCAAAATTCATGTAACCGGACCGCAACAGCACTTGCTACCACAAATACGGAATTACAAAACCAACCGATAGTACTTTGCACGTGCTTATACAAATTTTATATATAAATTGCAAATTTACTAACATATCTCTCCTTATGAAACTGTAATGATAAGTAAAACAAAACCTCACTAGTAATTCTATCTATCTGTTTTGTTTAGTTCTGTTTTAAAAAAAATCGAGGAAGAAGATAAACAAACTAGTAAATTTTCTAATCACTCAACAAATTCACATAATAGAGTCCAATATTAATCCTAACGACAAGCAAAAATTGTGCCTGTCTCTTCAGCTAAAAATTTAATAAATTAAACATGCAAAATTTTTTTCCGCTAATAAACGTTAATTTTATGAATACAAATGTGAAGTACCAATAACTAACCCTCTTTTTGAAGGAACCTTTCCGTTACTCGCTTCCTCCTCCTCCTCATCGTCATCGTCACCTTCTTCCGCCTCGCCAGCATCAGAAACGTCTGCTTCTCCTGACTTAACCTTCGCCGTCTGATCATCGTTATCATTTTCTTCTTCATTTACACCGTCGTCTTGATCATTCTCGAACTGGCTTTGAAGAAATAAATCAACCTGTTCTCTAATAAACAATTTCTTCTCCGTTAAATCGACTCCGAAATCTTTCTCAAGTTGCCGGCGAACGATAGCTGTAGTGGTGGTGTTCAGGTCCGAGTTCCGCAAGAACTCCTGCAGTCGCGCGATAAGCTCCGAGTCCGAAACCATTTTTCTTCCTTCCCGTGTTCGGGTCCGGTATGTCGGTTAGATTGTTTAGAACAATTCGGTGGGCGGTCCACACGAGGGCAAATGTGGAAATAGAAGAAAAGGTTTCATCGTCCTCGTTCAGCTGTTTATCGTTGCCCGTTGAACTGAAAGTGAAGGCCCCATACTAGTGGCTTTTTTCAAAGGTTTGATACTTGGACTGATTTGTCCTCAATATTTTTCAAAACTTGCATTTAAGTCCTCCCCTAGTCAACTCTGCGAACGCCTAGGTTGAACGGCTAACTATTAGAGGGACCCCAATAATTTAACTTAATTTCAAACAAATCCAAAACTTTCTTAAAATGACCAAACAATAAAAGACCCCCAGTTATCATCCCAATGAATAAAAATAAATAACAAAGGACCCCAATAATTTAACTTAATTCCAAAAAAATCTAAAACTTTCTTAAAATAACCAAACAATAAAAAATTCCAATTATTATCCCAAAAATAAAAATAAATAATGAAACCTATATTCACAAGCTAGCTATCATATTATCCCCATTCACAATCCAACCAATTTCCTTTTATACTTTCAAAGTTTGTGATGCATTCTTGATATATTTTATATCATCAATGTCCTTTTGTATTTTTGTTATTTTTCATTTTGGTCCGCACACAGGATTAATTTTTTATATTTAATTATTATAATAATATAAATTTAAAATAAATAATATAAAATTTAAACTAATTTAATGCACACGTGATCACAACATCTATGATCTTATACTAAACATTGACTCATACTTCATGGCTATGAATAAGATTTCTAATGAAAACAACTCCAATCTATTGAATAGGAAAAGTGGCCACCTCCACCTCAATTTTAATGTCCAATACCGGACCAAGTCATCTTTGATTGGTTCATTGGACAATAATACTAGTCTCGTGATACGTGGGTTTGTCAATTCTAATTGGGCTAGTTTTTAGGTTTACAGTTCCAAGAGCCTGGTCTATTACCGAACAGATTCTCATTATAATCAATGAGAAATTCTAGCGTGTTGTTCGCTGTCACTGCGTGCAACAATCAAATATTTTGATCATGAGGCATCACAATGTTATACATATTGAACGGTGGAGATTTAAAATGTTCGTACAACTTAGGAACTGTTTTTCACTCTAGGCAAACAGTGTTTGGAAGTCCTGTCAGGAAGTGGGCGACCGAGTTCTCACTAATTGATCAAAGCCGTCTTGAACGGTGGAGATTTAAAATGCTCGTACAACTTAGCTGCATCGTGTCCGCTCTCCTGACTGTTTTTTATTCTAGGCAAATACTGTTTCGAAGTCAGAAACTTTGCTTCACTGTCAGGAAGTGGGCGACTGACTGCTCAATAATTGATCAAAGCCGTCTCGTCAACCCAGCAGCATTAAGATTGAATCAAGACCGTCAATTTGTTGGTTTTTAAAGTCGGTGTACATATGCTACTGTATGATTATAACACCAAATTGAATGCTTACCCCTCAGATCACGTAACCATCCTGAAATTTATCCAGACGGGGGACGTCTCCGTCATTTAACAAAGAAGCAAGCTCACGTAATCAAGTAATACGCTTAAGTAATACGCAGAGATAAGCAGCCAAAGCCCTGGGAAGATTTTTAAAAATATTCTTATTTTTATCCTTGGCTGCGTTTATAATTAATTTTAATTTATTTTTATTAAATTAAATAATTTTATTTTAAATTTTAAAATATAATTTTATTTTTTTTATTTCATCACTTATTTTTTTTATTTTGTCACTGTTATTTTATCAATTAATTATAAATTTTATTTTTTATAATTAAAAAATAAAATAATAATTAAAAAAATTAATATAAATATATTATATAAAATTTTATTTTATTTATGTGTTTAAAAATTATAAAAATATTTTTATAAATAAATAAAAATAAATTTTTATATAATAGTTTAATTTTTTTATTATTTTTGAAAATATTAATATAATAAAAAAATAAAAAAAATAAGAATATAAATAATGTAAAATATAATAAATAGAGAAAATACATAAGACAAAGCGAACAAGGGCGCGTGAGGGTGTTAATTTTCGTCGGGAAAATTGCCCCGGTAATATTCTATGTTACCGATAGGGCATCGCCTGTACCTTGTCGTCATCCTTCTCTCTGCTAAGTAAACTCCTTTCTTTTCCTTTCCTCTTCATAGTTGTTAACCAGAAACCGATATTAACTTGTTGCCGATCACTGAAATATCTCTACGAAGTAAAGTGATAAGTTGAATTTGTGGAATGAAGATAGAACTCAGAAATAAGGAAGAAAAGAGAAGAAATTAAGAGAAGGAAACATTTGTATTTTTTCCATTATTACCTCTTCTCTTACGTATGAACTTTAAATAGATCAACGATAACAAACTTTAACTAAATCATAGGGAGCATGTTGCCACTAACGGTAGTTTCAAGCCATTAACGATAGTTTTAAGCCACTTACTCCAACCCCCAAACCCTATTAACCTTATCTACTGTAGAACAAGTCAACAACTATAATAACTATTACAAATAACAAAATAATACTTAATAACAAAATAAAGATAGTAAAACAAAGTAGAACATAGTAGCCTTATTTCTTCACATAGATTGCATGTGGATATCTCATTCCATCCCCTGAAAGTGTCCTTGTCCTCAAGGACAAAGGTTGGGTACATTCGTTGGAATCGTCGTATATTCTTTTGACGGACCTCTGACAGTTGGTATTTTTTGTTGAAAATTTGAGTAGAAGAATCCGTATCCTGTAAGGTTAATAACTGTAGATAAAATTTCACCCCTGTTAATTGTTGAAGTTCACTATTATCCAAAGGCTCGAGGTGAGTTCGACGTAATTCCTGTAATAAATGTTGTCGTCCCTTCTAAGCGAAAAATAAAGTGAGTTTACGATAATCAAATTCGATTGGACCTAACGTTTCCAACCACTGTACTCCCAAGACTACTGAGGCAATTGACAAGACATAAAAATCAGTTTCAATGGACTGACCTTGGATATTCAACATAAGGTTTTGACACCGGCCAACACACTTAATTTTTTCACAATTTCTTATCATTATCTGAAAGGATTGATCACGCATTACGGACAAAACTAGCCTCTTAACGGTTGTTTGGTCGATAAAGTTGTGTGTACTACCACCATCGATGAGCACCGTAACCTTCTGATTTTCAATTTTTCCAGCCATGCGAAGGGTTTGAGGATGATTGGTTCCTGACATGGCGTGAAAAGAGATTTCGGGCAACGACTTAACAAATTCTTGTTCATTGCCTATAGCGCCTTCTTCTTCTTTTTCTTGCGCGAAACAATCCTCTATCATAAAAAGTTGCGGCCATTGGCAACGATGTCCCGGCACATATTTTTCATCATAGTAGAAACAGAGTCCCTGCTCGCGAAGCTCTTTAGTCTCCTGCACAGAAATTCGGCGAACAGGTGAAATTGGATCTGGCCTCTGATTTGGGGAAGAACTAAGAATACCAGCTGTTGATTGAACTTGCAGGTACGATAGTGTACTGGAGGTTTTATAGGTGTCGCCGCTACTGGTCTTCCATTGTAGATTATTTCGTTCTTCGATCAAACGGCCGATTCCTATGGCTTCGGTTAAAGTTCGAGAGAACTCTACTGGTGCAAAGGGGTTGATTTCGGCAAGCATATGGTTTGTTTGGCAAGCACGCAAGGATCAGATTTCATTGAGCACTGTCTGTAAAATAGACTTATGTCGGCTTAAGATTTCATGGACTTCACTTCTAAACTCGGCGTTGGATTGATGGGCTTTCCCTCTAGTCTCTATTGTTGTAACCTGGCTCTGATACCAATTGATAAGTTGAATTTGTAGAATGAAGATAAAACTCAGAAATAAGGAAGAAAAGAGAAGAAATTAAGAAAAAAAAATTTATATTTTTTTTATTATTACCTCTTCTCTTATGTATGAACTTTAAATAGATCAACGTTGTTACTAACGGTAATTTTAAGTCACTAACGATAGTTTTAAATCACTTACTCTAACTCTTAAATTTCACTAACCTTATCTACCGTAGAACAAATTAACAACTATAATAGTTACTATAAATAACAAAATAATACTTAATAACAAAATAAAGATAGTAAAATAAAGTAGAATATAGTAACCTTATTTCTTCGCGTAGATTGCACGTGTATATATCATAAACTATAAGTAAACGGTGTGGTGGCGGTGAGTTTGCAAAAAGTGCAAACTCGGGAACTGAGAGAAAATGGATCGGGCGTCGATGAGGTGGGACGGGCAATGGACACGACGATCATGCACGACAGTGACCCTTACGATTTCGTCCGAGATATCGGGTCTGGTAACGTCGGTGTGGCTCGGCTTATGAAAGACAATGTCACCGAAGAGTTTGTAGCTGTCAAGTGTATCGAGAGAGGCGATAAGGTTGGTATCGGAGTTAATTAAACAGTACGCATCTATTCATGTACATTGTTTCGCCGAAATTAGTGCCTGTTGCATTTAATGATTTTGTGAATTTGTGGAAGTTGTTGCCGTTTTTGCTGACTTTTTAACTTTAGTGCCGCTGCTTTTAGTCATTCGAGCAAGTGCTCTTATCTGCTGAAAACGTTTCTTACCAAATATGTCAACGCTTCTTCTATTTTTGGGTAAAATATTTGTGGGAGCAGATATTAGCAATGAAATCTAATCATTTCATTTGCTAAGAGTTTAACGAGTATGAATTGTCTCTTTCATTGCTAAAGAAACCGTGATTTTTTTTTGGGTGATCATAAATCCTTTCACCTAACAACTGTTTGGAGGCGATATGTTCTCGAAACAGAGAATTGGTGGAATGAAACTGGGATTTGTTTCTAATAGGTGCTTGTGAACAGAAGCATCCGTCATAGATGACATGATACTTTAATTGTTGCTTAAATCACTCTGTTTTATCCGTTCGTAAAACTAAATCCATAATGTATCACTTGTCCTTATATTATTACAGTTTCATGTAAAGAATGGGATTTTTTTATTTTTATATTTTTCCATTTACCAAAAAAACCTATCAAATAAAAATGTTGTTAAGTGTAGAGCACTAGCCTGCCATTTATTATGTCATATAGATTTGGCTTGGTTTCTTCTTGTCTTCCAGCGAAGAAAGTAAACCCACTGTCATATAATGTAAAATTGTAAACCTCTTGGGATGCTACCAAAGGTCTTAGCTTTGGGTTTGGTTAAAATCAGGGTTGGAAGAGGTTGTGTTAAATTTATATAATATTTAGAAAAGAAAAAATGAAAAAGGAAATGTAGAATTCATTCTTCTGTCATTTATAATGTAAGAATTCTATTTAAGATTGTATACTTATAGAGTTTTGGTTCTTTCACCGCAGGGTCCATATTAGAAAGGATTGTATGTTCAGCCATGTATCAATAGGTTCTTTTGATTAAAAGACACTATCTATTAACTTCAAAGAACCAAGAAACAAAATTAAGCACATTTTTGTTTAAATGCATTTTCTTAGAAGCCAGGTGTAGTTAAATCTTAGTTGTTTCTTGGGTTTAATGGAAATGTGTTGAAATTTGTTTTGATATGTCAAAAACACCCACCCACCCATCCACACACACACATGAAGAGAGTGAAGGCTTTAATGTTTCATTATCTTGAAGCAGACCCATACAAATGTGGAAGAGAAGCTATCAATTCACGAGCGTCTTTGGAATCTTTGAGGCATCGAAGATAAAACAAGTATGGGAAGAGATGTGAGAATTTGAGATTGGACCAATTTGGAACTTCATGTTTTTAGGTTTTATATAGAAATGGTTTTATGGAATTCAATTTAAATCCAAGTACATTTATGGGACTGAAACAGAGGTTTTGGGATCAGAGGGTTCAGTTCCAGTTCTAATTTCTAAGGGCCTATTCAGCTTAAAAAATGTTAAGAAATGGGATTGTAGCAAATACTAATAAAACTTTTGTGCATATGTTTTTTCAAGAGCGACGAAATTTGCTGGCTTCTCACTGTGGTACTGCATGTTGCAGATAGATGAGAATGTTCAAAGGGAAATCATTAATCATAGGTCATTGCCGCATCCTAATATTGTCAGGTTTAAAGAGGTTAGGTCATTTGTTGATTATGCTTTTGGAATATTGTGTCACCTTCAAAGTGAATGATGGCCTAATTTGCTGTTACTCTATTGTGATTTGTGAATCCTGATATAGGTTATTTTGACACCTACCTATCTGGCCATTGTAATGGAATATGCATCTGGTGGAGAGCTCTTTGAGAGAATATGTAATGCTGGGCGTTTCAGTGAGGATGAGGTTTACATTCTTAACTATTGCATTCTTCTTTCTCCTTGTGTTTGCATTTTGCACGAATTCTTTGCTCTGGCTGCTGGTGTAGGCTCGCTTCTTCTTTCAGCAACTTTTCTCTGGAGTCAGTTATTGCCATGCAATGGTGAACCTATATACCTTGAGCATACATTTTTTGTGTGGTACCTTCATGTTGAATTGCATATCTTGGGCCACAAATAGGTAATTTGTTTGGCTTTTGCTTGTGGTGTTTATGGATTTAGCAAGTATGCCACCGGGACCTGAAGTTGGAAAATCCACAGTAAAAGATATGTGATTTTGGGTACTCCAAGGTGCACTTTGTCCTCCTCTTTCTGACATTGCTGATGTTAGTTCTTTGCTTATTTAATTATGGAGAAAGAGTATTATGTCTAGCTAGACATTATAATTTATGTAGAAGCATATGGTAGTAATTCCTTGCTTAACTTTTTATGTTCTTGTCTTCTCCTTTACTTAGCTTGTTCTTATTCTTATTTTATTATGCTCCCCCTACCAATCCCCCTCAGCTATCATCTCTCTTATTTTTTATTTATTTATTGATTTTCTCTGGGGGCAGAGATTTGTGTAGGTGGTTTGTTTGTCTTGTTTAGTGTTTAGATGGGATTGTAGTCTCTTTGCTCCCTGTCTGTGATTATAGTTGCATCAAATTTTGACTGATTTACTTTGATCTTAGATGGGCTATCTAATAATCATATATATGTTTTAGTCTTGTTATGGGTTCTTTTCTCAGTCTTTGGTGCTTCATTCACAACCAACATCAACTCTGGGAACACCTGCATATATTGCTCCAGAAGTCTTGATGAGGCAAGGGTACGATGGCAAGGTATTCTTTTATAAAATAACTCAAATGAGTTTATAACCAACTTCTCCTAGTGCTACTATTAAATTATTCAATAATGTTCAGGAAAACAATGTATTATTGTCTATGCATACAATTAACTTGTTGGTCCTTTGATGTGGTATTTCGCTGGCATAGTGTTTTCCAGTTACGCACTTTAAGTTGATGAGGTGTTTTTTTTTGTCTTTTATGAGATTGCAATGTGACAAAGGCTATATTTCCTAACTGGTATTTTCTTTTTGTTGTCTTTCCTCGTATTGGACTTTGTCTCACTGAAATCTGTTATATCACAGGGCAAGTCTTAGCATTGTGACTGAAAGAAAGCATACTTTCTGTCTTGAATAATCTGTTGTTGCCTAGGGATCTGGAATGACATTTGTTAATGTCTTCATGTGATGCAATTTATAATGTCTTTACTTGTTCCTTGTGTTCTGTTTCTTCTGTTGATATTCATATCTACATTCTTTAGTTTTCTGTTGTATTTTGACAAATCACATCTTTGGAATAAATGGTTTCAATTGTATGAGCGATAACTGACTCTGAGCTAGTAAGATGTTATTTATGGCCCACTTAAGCAAATTGTGCTATTGGTTTTATACCTATTACTTTTCCTTTTCTTTTTAGATGGTATGCCTACTATGATTGATACGTGTACTGATTTAGTAATTTGTCCATTTAAAATCTGCTTTGTTTTTTGTTTTAGCGTGTGGTACAATACAGATTGCAGATGTGTGGTCATGTGGTGTAACCTTATTTGTGATGCTGGTGGGAGCATATCCTTTTGAGGATCCTGATGAGCCAAGGGACTTCAGAAAGACAATCCAAGTTATTTGTCAATCCTTGTTATCTCATCATGCGTTTTTATTCTTTACATAATGCCATGTATTGTTTACATAAATTATTTCAACTCATGATGGTCTTCCATTTTCTCCATGCAGAGAATTCTGAGTGTGCAATAGTCCATTCCAGACACTATTGAAATATCTCAAGAATGCCACAATTTGATTTCGAGAATTTTTTATGCTGATCCTGCAGTGGTGAGTTGATTTTTGTTTCCCAAGAATCTAAGGTTGTTCTGCAGATGTTGGAATTATCAATATTCTTTTTTCTGGTATCTATTTTTGGGGAAAAAAAAGTATAAAACATAAAATGTCCGGGTGACATGTTTCACCCTTATTTCAGTTCTGCTCCGTAATATGTGCGTCTGTGTGTTGAAACAACTGCAGTTATGTGATTGGGAAAAAAAAAGGATTTTAAGTGCTTATGAAATATAGGTACAAGTAACACACCTACAGTTAATTATTCTGGTTGTTATCACTTAAAACTATCATTCTTATATCAATTTCCATGCTTTTGGATAATTTGATGCAACAGAGAATTACCATTCCTGAAATCATGAAACATCCGTGGTTTTTGAAGAATCTTCCGGAAGACCTAATGGATGAAAAGACAATGGGCGACCAGTATGAAGAACCAGATCAACCTGTCCAGAGCATTGATGTCATTATGCAGATAATCGCCGAGGCCTCTATACCAGCAGTTAGGAGTCTTGACATGGATGATGACGTGGAGTACTTGGATTCTGAGTCTGAGCTTGACACTGACAGTAGCAGGGAGATAGTATATGCATTGAACACACCATGTTTATGAAATTATTGCCGGAAGCTTGTTCATTAATGTAGATCTTAAGGAACTATGGAAATGTGTCCTATCTAGCTTAAGATAATATTGTGGTGCAGTGGTAATAATGCTGTGGGAGGTGCTGGTCTCAATTATCATAGATGATCCTTGGAATCTATCATGTTCATCACGCAAAAGCCCTTGTACCTTCGTGTGATGGAACTCAATCTTGATGCTTTAAAAAGGGAAAACTCAACAAGTCGGGGTTAACGTACGAACCTTTTTCCTTACCCTCAGCTCTTAAAATTATAATTTTTCAGTTGTCACTGTACTTTGTGCTGTATGTTTTGCTTTTGATGTCAAGATATGTATGTAGAACAGGTGCGATTCAAAGTTTTATATCGATTTAGAAGTATAGTTTATGTACATTTTCGTGCACGATTTTAAATCTTCCCAACTCCACAATGTTATTTCTTTGCTTGGATGTGCTTTTCAATATAAGATCAGGGCAACAGAATTTCAAATCGAAGAACACTTGCTGTTTGCAGCTATTTATTTTTAAAATGTATATTGAATCGTCAATTTTTCGGGGTAATTTCAACATATGCAGTGAAATGGTGCTTATCCATCCCAGAGATTGTCAGACAGGGTGAAGCCTGAGTGGTTAGTTCTCTCAGTGATCAGTTCTCCTTCCCTCGTAGGAATTCAGGACAATTGGAAGTCATTTATTTGTTTTAGAGCGATGAATACAGGAACAGGATCCAAGAACGAAGCATTAGGGAGTTAAAACGAGTTTCACGGGCTGTTCACAATAGTAATATAGCTGGAGCTTGTTATGTTTGGCGACATTGCCTCATTCTCTTCGTTTCCTTTGCGAACAATGGAAAAGAGTTGCACAGGGGATTAAGTTATTTCTTTTTCAATACCATCCAAACTCTTCCAGGACTTGGTGAAATGTAGGAAATGTCTCAAGACTCACTTGTAACAATTACTTTGAAAAACGGAAGAGATACATACTACTTCACATGTGGGGTCTTGTATTTTCTGCGCACACTGCACTTCTCAATCTAGTTGTGTGACAAAGAAAGAACACTCTAATGTAATGGCAAATAATTGGTGCTTAAGTACTGCATGAGGAGAAAAAAATTGTCTCAGAAATGAGGATTGTGAAGCCAATTTAAGTTGATCTCTTCTCGGATCACTTCTATCTTTAGATTTTTGAGACAGGACCGGAAGTATTCCCATTGATAGGCTGTCTCTCCATCGCATTTTACAATTTCTAAATTCTCAAGATTCGCAATGGATGCCGGTAGCTCACAACTAGAGCACCCTTTCATGCGGAGAGTCTTTAAACTGTACAACTCACCAATCTGTACGGGCAACTCTTTGATGGTTAGACATTCGGATATATCAAGATGGAGTAAACTAGATAGGTTACCAATCGTGTCTGGCAATTCTGACAGATGAGTACATGAAGCCAGTGTTAGCACTTCTAAGTTCACCAGCTTACAAATCCCTTCAGGCAGTGCAGACAGCTTGTGGCAGTTGGTGATGCTGAGCTTCTTTATGGAAACAATATCACATAGACAGTCAGGCAATTCTATGAGATCATTGCAACAGTCAATGTTGATCTCCAACAGATTTGGAAATGCATCAGAAACTTGGCAGGTAGAATTGCAAAAAGCTTGATAAACTTGACACATAGCCAAGGAAATTGTTTGCAGATTCGTCATGTGTGCTGTGATCAAGCCGAAGGAAGGAATTGAAACATGCTCCAATCTGATTCTCTTTAAATTGGATAAAGAACCAAGAAGTGGAAAGTTAATTAATTCAGTGGGGGAGAATCCGTAATTTGTTACTATCAAGACCTTCAGCTTATCCATTTTCTCCATGAAATCTGGCAAGGCATACTTCTTTGCTTGAATGTTTAGAACAACAACCTCAACCTCAGGTGCTTGCATGTCATACAAATTTGATGAGAATTTTTCATCTGCAAATCATGACCATATAGTGTGAGATGGTGGGCCAAAAATGGAAAAATTACATTCTCTTCGCATAATTAAGCTTCCATGAGAAAAAGTGAAAACAACCTGTTGTGATTGACAAGAGGCGGGCATTAACAGGTTGCTGCTTCTGTTTTTGAAATTTGTTTCCCCTTATGTCTAGAATTACTCGTTTCCTCTGTTCTACGGGCTCTAACATGCTCTGGTGGATGGCGAGCTCTCTGAGAAGATCATGTTGCATGACAAAGTGATCACTGTAGCAGCCATCGTCACTGTCATTTTCCCTATTGAATAAACATAAATTAATTGCCCAGGGAAAATTCAAACTCTTCATTTATAAAGGTGGAAACTGCAAATTGTCTCGTAGAATGAAAAAATAGTAGCACAAGCAGAAAATTTATGAATCAACTTGCATTCTTATTAATTTAAGTTAGTCATCTGTAAAAGAAATATATAATGTTAAAATTCACTAGAAGCCCCAATCCCTATAATTTGTTGTTTGCTTTTACGTATCTTGTTTCATCCCAACTTTATAAAAACACATGAGAGAGAACTTGTTACATCAGCATTCTATTATACACAGTCAACATACCTTGTGACAATCAGATTAACCAGATTTCGTTTGGATAGTTCAAGGAGATTGGCAATGGCAAATAGACTATCATCAGCTGATTCATACAATTCCATCCACATGTCAATGAGGGCAGTGAGAGGAATCCTTTGGTCCTCAGGAAATGAACATAGGTCCATATAACACTCCTTGGCCTCATTATCTAAGGTATCTAAGCTGCTTTTAAGACAAACAAGGATATCAGTGTTGGAACCGAAGATAGATGCACCTTGAGCCCACTGCTTCACTCTTATTTGCCACATTGCTGCTGGCTGCCCACATAGCGATCTACTGACCAGTGTAAGGGCCAAAGGACATCCCTTACAGGCTCTCAATATCTGCAGGTAGACAACACCAAATAAATTTTTTCTTGGGTAGCTCAAAGACTTGCCTAATAATGCAATAGTTTTGTGTGCTTATTTTTACATCACTACACTTGGATTTCAAAAAACATGATTTGGTAGGAAAAGAAGAAAATGATCGTATGCATGTATGCACAAGTACAGGACAAAAATGAAATGAAAGTTAGCACCTATGTTTTTGTACTGCAGATAGATATACCACCTTCTTAACAAGATTTTCATCCGGAATATACGAGTTTCCATCGGGTGTGATTGCTAAAGAGAAAAAGAGAGTCATGGCAGCTTCATCGTTCAATGGTTTCAATTTATGTCCAGAACCATATCTTGGGAATACGGATCTTGATGTCACCAAAATCTTGTAATTGGGCAATTGGAACTCGAACTTCTGCGTCAGGGATTCTGACTCGGACCAGACATCATCAAGGACTAACAATATAGAATCTGGTGCTATTTGCTTCAGCAGTCGTTCCAGGTCATTGATTGCATCTTCATCTGTTTGAAACTCGGGCACATGGAGACCCTTATGCTGGAATATTTTCTGTGCAATGACTTTCACATTGGGTGTTCTAGAGACAGTGACGAAGAAAATGTTGCCCTTGAATTTTCCTGTTCAAATATTGTGTTAGAAAGCTGCTGATGAAACTCTAAATCCAGTACCATTTTTGCACAATGTGATTTGTACAGATATATAGTTTAATATTCTCGCCAAACCCCGTCACAAACAAAAACTAGTATTAGGAGAGCAGATTACACTCCTAACAAAGAAATTCCAATGGATGGGATGCACCAATAACATTCCTATTACCCTTGGAGGATTAAAGATTTTGTTCCAAAATCTTGCACCAATGGAACAGAGGTCTGTTTTCAATCATCGGGCAATTTAGCTGAAGCTACAGTCGTTTACATAAAAGGAAATGCAATTCAATTCAACACAATCACTAATGAATCAAATAATGATCAAGCAAAATCTCATTTACACATCAACTTTCAAGATTACCCAACAATTAATATCCACTCCACATGGAGAAATCTCCAACTTACCAGATAAAAAAATTAATCAACTGCATGCAAGATTAGAAATCATGTGGAAGTCGAAATTTAAAAACCCAATTTATGCATGAAGATAAATAAATGAAGGCAAGTAACACAAATTGATACCTTGAACTTCATCATCTTTGCAAAGTTTTTTAACCAATGTAGTCTTGCCGTATCCTCCAGGAGCTGAGATCACAATGACTTGCTTTCCATTCTCCAACAAGTCTATCTTTAACTCCTTCAAAGGAACATCCAATCCAGGAGTAATTGCTGGTGGATCAGGCACTGAGCAGGCTCCAGTAATTCCTACCTTTTCGAATATCCCGCCATTCTTTTCACTACCACTGAGTACCTTTACCATCGCGTGCACATGTTTTAAATCCGCTAGAATTTCTTTGTGGTCTCTTGTCTGTTGTAATTGAATATCAATCTGAAAGAATCTGACAATTGAGCTATCCAATTCGACGATCTTTTTAGCATACTGACGTCTCTTAAAGCAATTCCACTTCACTTTTGAGCATTTGCTCATAAGCTGCTTGCCTCGCTGCAATCTTTCAATCAACCCTTTTGTTTCTTCCTCTGGCCGATCCAATACTCTGTTCAGTTTCTGTATTACCTCGAGATTCGGAGTTAAAGATTGTAAAGTGGATTCTAGCTTCTTCAACTCCGCCTTGAACATTACTGCTTCGTCTTTTGCCTTTAAAACTGCTTTTAGAAGCTCTCCAAACGCCGCTCCAAGAAGAGCTCCTCCAACAAGCTCAAGCGCCATTACTTTTCTCAATACAACAAAAACCAAGATGACAAGCTCAATACATCAACGATTTTCAATCTGAATCTGGCGAGAACCAAAGAATCTTAAACGAAGCCTGTATTCATAATTAATCGATCACACCAAAACTTTCTTCTCTTCTTTCTCTCCATCAGATTCAGAAAGTCAATAAGCATTTACGCTTGAGCATAACTTAAGAATCCAATTAACATACTTGAGAACAACGCAAGAATGAAGAATCCAGTTGACTTACTTAAAAGCTTATCCACACCAAACCAGCTTATAGTTCATACATTCATTCCCGTTGCCGTTAACGATTAACGGACTTTGACATTGGTACTCCTTTTTGAATTTGTCATAATTGCTTGTTTTCTTTCTTTTCCGTTCTTCGTATGCGGACGGCTGTGAGTTCACGTCGACTTCTGCACGAAGTTTCATATGTGGACGGTTGGACGGTTGTGAGTTCACGTCGACTTCAGCTAACAGGTTTTCCACGTAACAGGTTTTCCACGAAGTTTCATATCTGGACAGTTGTGGGTTCACTTTGACTTCAGCTAACAAGTTAAATCTTAAGGACATGATATAAAATTTTGTTGTAAATACTAAATTAAAGTATAAATCAAATATAGTATAGGGACATAACTGATATTTTACTATTAGTTTAATAAAAAAATAAAATAAAGATATTTAATTACATTGACCATAAAACGGAAAGGGTGGGCTTTTCTACTATATAGCGCGCCTATGTACACTAATTTATGCAACTTTCGTGACCAATAAAATTGATACATGTGTTTGCCCATTATCACACGGGCAGAAACTAATCAAAATAATAGAAACGGGTGAAAATCCACCAACACTTTCAAGTAGGACATTAGCCCGTGGGCCGTGGAAAACCCTTCAAAGCCCATAGTAAATGCCCCTAGAACATGCCGACTGCTGAGCCCTTGGGCACAACATTCAGTTGGCCGGTTGTTTGAAAGCCATGAAGCCTGCGAATTTCAGAGCATCAAGTATTTCTTCTGTGTTTCAACTTAATAGAACCACTTCCTTTTCTTGTTCTTCTCAATCTAATCTTCGGAAACCTCTTGTTCAGAAGACTTTTTTTTTAATATCAAACACCAATGACTGTCTCATTACTAACTTTATCAAAGACAACGAATTTAAAGAAGCTATTGACATTTTGTGCAACCAAAGATGGTAAAAAAGCGCATGCGTACTTAAAATCGTTTGGGTTTAAGCCTGGAGGTTTTATATCCAATCATTTGCTGGATATGTGTTCAAAGTGTGAGAGTTTAAGTGATACTCAGAAAGTTTTTGATGAAATGAATGAAAGAGACTTGTGTTCTTATAATACTATGATATCTGGCTGTGCGAAAATGAGATGCCTGAAAGAGACAGTTTGGTTTTTTTTTGCCGCGATGATTTCGGGCAATATACTTTATAATCAACCCGTAGAAGCTTTGGATTTGTACAGAAGCAAAAAAAATGAAAATTGGGTGTCAATTAAGTTTACATTATCTAGTGCTTTGGCTGCCGTGTCAGCCATCCGCCGTTTACCTTTACGTGAAGAGATTCATGGTTTCATAATAAGAACTGGGTTAGATTCAGATGAAGTAGTTCGGAGTGCTTTATCTGATATGTAGGGCAAATGTGGGAGTATAAAAGAGGCGAGGTGCATTTTTGACAAAATGCCCGATGGAGACGTAGTTTCCTGGACTGCAATGATTGGTAGATATTTTGAGGAAGGAAGAACAGAAGAGGGAGTTACATTGTTTCGGAGTTCATGAAGTCAAAGACCAGACCTATGAATTTACTTTTGATCGGGTTTTAAATGCATGCTCTTATTATATTGCTGAAGAGCTAGGAAAGCAGGTTCCCGGGTACATGACAAGAACAGGGCTCGACCCTAGTAGTTTTGCTGCTAGTGCACTCGTTCATATGCATCGGAAGTGTGGGAATGTTGAGATTGCGAAAAGAGTATTTAATGGGCTGCCTAGGCCGGATTTAGTTTCATGGACTTCGATGATTGCTGGATTCGCTCAAAATGGTCTGCCAGACAAGTCTTTGGAGTACTTCAAATTGTTGCTAGAATCAGGAACCCAGCCTGATCATATCGTCTTTCTTGGGGTACTGGGGTACTTACAGCTTGTACTGATGCTGGATTGATTGATAAAGGGCTTGAGTTTTTCCGCTCAATAAAGGAGAAACATGGGTTGACACACACAGTTGACCATTATGCTTGTGTTGTTGATCTGTTGGCAAGATCTGGCCGCTTTGATGAAGCTGAGGACATCATTTCTAAAACCCAATGAAACCGGATAAATATCTGTGGGCTTCCTTGCTTAGTGGTTGCAGAATCCATTGAAAACTTGAACAAGCAAAGCAAACTTGAATCGCGAGATGGCCAACATTTATGCCGCTGCTGGTATGTGGAGTGCAGTTGCGAGGATCAGAAAGGAGATGGATGACAAGAGGAGTGGTAAAGAAACCTGCTGTGAGTTGGATTAAGTTAATAGAGGTGTACATGTTATCTTAGTAGGAGATACTTCCCATCCGAAGTCCAAGGAAGTACATGACTTCTTGTAGAGACTGTTGGTGATTCAAACTCACAAAAATCTCGCAGGTATCTGTGCACCAGCTTCTCAATTTAGCCATTTTTGGCATGTTTGCTAAGAGTACAATGACCCAAATGGGAACTTCCTGATACTCAAGTGACATTTACTATGCTACTTCGATGAGCAAGTGCGGGGAAAGGGTTTTGCAGTGCATCAGTGAAGGAAAGTGCTGATGCATAGAGTTGAGAATATATGAAACAAGATTCTGGAAGCAATCACCGATTCTGTAAATTTGGAGGCGCTTTAAACTTCTAGTTGTGAGCCAGAATAATTCTCTGAGAGTGCAGAAACACCATTGAATGTCTGAAGACGAGAAAACCTAAAAATATTGTATATATCTTACGATCGAAGGAGAGTGCAGGACTCACGTCAACTCTCTGTGTATGCCTGCATGCATCTCCTGGGTTCTTCCTCCCATTTGGTAATATTAAAGCACTTAAACCCACTTGATTATTGCTACTGCATATTCTTGGAAGACTAATTCTCCCCCAATTCGAATCACTAATTGATTATTACAAGGGGGCAACATTAATCAACATATTATAATACTAAAATGGCATTAATCTTTAATCAAACAGAAGGGATATATCCCCAGTCGGTGACTCCGACAGATTCTTCATCGATCAGAAAATTTCTCTTCATTGCGTTACTTGAAGACTCAGTTTGCATCATCTTCGGTTGATTTGGTAAAATTCCTTAAAACTGTTAATATACATTTAATATAACAGGTACGCAGTCCGCCATTTAGATTGAAATTTACCGAGATTGATATAAGAAGCTTTTGTGATACAAAACGGAAGGCAAGAAATTTACCAAGATTGAAATTTGCTTGGATTTCACAGTCATATTTATAGAGAAAAAGGCTTCGAAGTCATGGCAATGAAAAGTAGAAGCAAAATAGACTGACCAACTTTCTCCTGAAATCTCCTTGATTTCGCCTTCACCGGCTTCCCATACCTCTTTGTTTTATCCCCATACCATGCACATACCTCGATTATTAGATGGCATTACTCGATTTGCCTGTCCTCTCTACCTCTTAAATTCAATCATCATCCAGCATCATAAATTGTGAAACATCACTTGCTGTTTCAACTACCCTTTTCCTTTCTTTCTCCTAAATTTGGGAATTGCATTTTGCATGAACAAACAACTTGTTATGCATTTTGAAAGGTCGGATGACAGCACATTTTAAATAAATATTTTTTTTATTTTATTAATTAAATAATTTTATCGTATTAATTATATTTAAAAACTGGGGGATTCAGATTTTCCCTTTTGATCTCTTGCACCACAAATCTGGTAAAGTTTATGTTTTCAAAGACTGTGGGTCACTGAACGGTGCGTCACGCATAATGGTGAACTGGCAATACGCGTGGTACGGCGCTTTGATCTTCAGTTTGAAAAAAAAGCAGAGCACCAGTATCCTCCAGCATCTCACATGACAGCCCATCATTACGGCAATCTCCAGGTCGGAGCAATGACCCCACGGCCACGGTTAATTTATAGTCTGTTTTAGAATTTTTCAATTTGAAAAGGGTGATGTTGATTCACTCTAATTTGAAGCCCCACTTATCATTCCGAACAGTTTCTTTAATGGTTGGGTTGACTTAACATTTCCTCTCACGGGTGAGTAGAGCTGGGGGTGGAAGAGGGCAATTAGAAATTGGGATATATGATAGTTGTTGTGCATGTGATTGTAGGCTAAATACCACTAACCCGACAATTTTAAATTGTAAGTTAAATCAATCATCTTTTCTTTTGTATAATAATGGGCTGCAGGTTCATTATTAGGCAGGTCTGATGCTTGGTTGATTCTGTGTCCTTAGTTCTGGATGGATGGATGGATGGATGGACAACGCCATTGGCCTTTGTTAATTGGAGTTCACTAATTGCAATTGTTGAGCTGTGTAGACTAATTGAGATAGCTCTTGGCTAGTTCAACTGGTTAACAATAGTTTATGTACTGAAGAACACGTGGTATATTTCTCTGTTAGGACGAACAGGGCATGGCACATTTGCAGTCAGGATAAGGATCCCATGATGTATTAATGAATCTAACAAGTAAATGGTTATGACGGTAGATATGAAATGCATTTACACTTTACAGGCTGCCACCCAATTCCAAGGCCTTGGAAAAAGAGAAGTGGAGTGGTAGTATTGGATTACAGAGCTGCATGTGTATGTGAATGATATATTCAATGCATTTATTAATCTTTCTCTAGCAGGTAAGTAGGACAGATTGACACCTACCATTTTCGCCCGCCATAATAATACGAGCGACAAAGCTTAAACAATAATATTGTTCCCGTGAATGTGGAGATCAGTTTTCATATACTCATTGATAAAAGAATTGGGTTTTACAGAATTAGATTAGAGAATTTATTCTATATTCAAAGAAATTGTTGGGAAATAAAAAGGGGGGACACTACTGGTCTACAGATTTATATATAAAGAGAAGGGTAAGTAATCAATGGCGGCATTAGAGGGCTTTGATTTGCTTCACAGTGGCCGATTTTACAAAAGTTTTGCGTTTAACGAGTTACTGTTAAGCAAAGTCTTCTGTTTAAAGCAATTATCATAACGCGGAAACGCGTCGATTGCGCCGAATTTTAGCAAAAGACAACCTTAAATAAATATAATATATGTTAGAACAAGAGCTGAAGGAAGCTGAACCTGAACGTAAGATAATTTTACTGGGGTAGCTTTGTTCCCGCACACTACACTTATAAAAGCAAATCCACTACTTGCTTGGATTGCGATCCGGAAGCATAGATTCTATTAGGAACTCCAATTTGGGTATGTTCTTTTTTTGTCGACATTTCTATCTTGAAGCCTGCATGACGATGAACGTGACTAGTTAGATCTCATTTTGATTATTTTAAGTGTCGTAATGTTTTGTTTGTGCCATATTTTGCAGCTGCCATGGCGAGAACAGTCTTGCTCCCTCTCATTTGTGGAGTTCTGGCTGTTTTGAGTGCTGGTTTGGTGAAAGCAGATGACCCATATCGATATTACACTTGGACTGTTACTTACGGAACCTTGTCTCCTCTTGGTGTCCCCCAACAGGTTGGT
The DNA here is from genome assembly GCA_019650275.1 of Xylocarpus granatum. NCBI lineage: Eukaryota > Viridiplantae > Streptophyta > Magnoliopsida > Sapindales > Meliaceae > Xylocarpus > Xylocarpus granatum. The sequence goes on along the minus strand of BNST01000464.1, from coordinate 168,910 downwards.
CTCGTTACTATTTCTGTAATTTGTGAATTCCGGTTGGCTTTTGTTGTGTCTTTGGGTTTCTGAAGCTTTGACGTTTGGCTTTCGCAGGTGATTCTTATCAATGGTCAGTTTCCTGGCCCTAGATTGGATGTAGTGACCAATGATAATATCATTCTCAACCTCATTAACAAGCTAGATGAACCTTTTCTCTTGACATGGTCAGTTTTGCTGTCTCTGCCTCTGTTGCTCTCCATCTTTGGTAGTTTTTGATTTTGAAGTAAACGGTTGTATCAGTCTGAGTTGAATGAAGGTGTTTGTTCACTTTTATTTCAATCTATGAAAAATATGGGCTTGAATGTTTAATTGCTGTTCTTAGGGGCAAGCTGTGCTTTACTTAAGTTCCTCTGAAAACTGAAGAAAAAAATTTGAGGAAAGATTCAATGTTTTGTCAAAAAATCAGTGGCCTTGTTATTATTTCCAGTCAGACACTTTTGTTTATTCGCCATCCAATTACTTGATTTTGGCATCTGGAAATATGACATTGCCTAAAAAGTGCTAGCTCTGTCCCATACAGGAATGGACTTAAACAAAGGAAGAACTCGTGGCAAGATGGAGTTCTGGGGACCAACTGTCCCATTCCTCCGAAGTCAAACTATACCTACAACTTTCAAACCAAGGATCAGATTGGGTCATACTCATACTTCCCATCAACTTTGATGCACAGAGCTGCTGGAGGATATGGAGGACTCAATGTCTATGCGAGACCTCGGATCCCGATCCCTTACCCAGTCCAGGATGGAGATTTTACTTTACTGGTTGGTGACTGGTTCAAGACAAACCATAAGGTGAGCTTGATATGGTTTATTCTTTACTCTCAAAAGTTTAATTTTCTACTTTTTCTTATCAAGTTCTCATTGGCATGTACATTATTTTTGTATAGCTAGAAATACCAAAAGGTAGAAATATTGTTTAACTGCATGTTCTTGACACGTGAAATATCACTCCCCACTTATGCAAGTTATAAACATTACAGTGAGCATACTTGTAATCGCCATATCAATGGTGTAGTATGTTAGATATTCAATTCATTCACTGTGTCTAATGCCTGATATTTGTTTTGAGCTGAATATCAGTCACACATAGCTTGTCTTCCCTGGTGAATAAAATTTTACTTGTAATGCTTCTGCTAGTTAGTTAAGCTTGATTCTTGTAGTCCCTGAAGAAACAATGCTGTCAAATGGACCATTCTTTATTTGCATTACTTATTTTCATAGAGAGAATTTCAGCGAGTGGATAATTAGATGCAGAGAGATGGAAACTTATGAACTTTATGAGAGGTTTCTCCATGTGTTTCTTCTATTCTCTTGCAATACCTAAACTATTAGCAAGAGCACTGTTGAATTTTTGTGCCAATCTTGAATATATTACATGGCTACTATATGTGTCCTTGCTAAATGGTTGTTTAACTTCTCCGTAATGCTGGAAATGCTGTTACATAGCTAAATTTGACTTGTAAGGGGTTGCTTGCATGAATTTTATGTCTACTTCCATGCTTCTGCTGAGTCTCTGTCATGTTCAGACTGCTCATCATAATTGTGTCTTGATGACCACAGACATTACAACAGACACTGGACTCAGGAAAGTCTCTTCCATTTCCAGATGGAGTGCTTATCAATGGCCAGGCTCATACAACCTGCAATGGCGATCAAGGTGATCCATAGCATCTAACTAAATGTCTTCTTGATTCCTTGAAAAAGTAATATTCTTTCTATAGTACATCTCCATCAATGTTTCATTTTCTTGTGCTTTCAGGTAAAACATATATGTTCAGGATCTCAAATGCAGGCTTATCGACCTCATTCAACTTCAGGATTCAGGGCCACACAATGAAGCTAGTTGAGGTTGAAGGATCACACACAATTCAGAACACATATGATTCACTTGATGTGCATGTGGGTCAATCTTTAGCAGTCTTAGTAACCTTAAATCAACCTCCAAAGGACTACTACATTGTTGCATCCACACGGTTTACTAAGAACGTTCTCACAGCTACTGCAGTATTGCACTATACAAACTCCAAGGCCCCAGCTTCTGGACCTCTACCAGCTGGTCCTACCTATGAAATTCAGTGGTCTATGAAACAAGCCAGAACTCTCAGGTATTAATTACTTTAGAAAATTTGATGTTTCTTGGAAGAACATATTTGCTTTCCTGCACACTTGTGTGCGGATATAGTTTTATGCATTTTTTCTCTTAAGATTAATAATTCATCCTGCATTTTCCATTTGCAAGTATTAACTTTTATGTCTAGTTATCGTCCATTAATCTGCTAAAGCCATCTTATGGGCATATAGATTTCAATGGATGACATTAACCACAAAATAAATTGACCGTAGGAGTCGTTGGATGGTAACTTCTAGAGTATAAATTATTTATTTTAGTTGTTTCAACTTTGCTTGCAGGTGGAATTTGACTGCAAATGCTGCCAGGCCGAACCCTCAGGGCTCATTCCACTACGGAAAGATAACCCCGACAAGGACAATTGTCTTGGCCAACTCAGCACCTTTAATAAATGGAAAGCTGCGTTATGCTGTTAACAGTGTGTCCTATGTGAATCCTGACACCCCTTTGAAGCTTGCTGATTATTTTAACATCCCTGGAATTTTTAGTGTGAATTCTATCCAAAGTGTTCCTTCTGGCTCTGGTACTTCAACAGTCGCCACATCAGTTATGCAAGTCAACCTTCATGAATTTATTGAAGTTGTGTTTCAAAACAATGAGAAGACCATGCAATCCTGGCATCTTGATGGTTATGATTTCTGGGTTGCTGGGTAAGTAACAACATTTTTCCCACTTGCTTCTTGTGAGTGGGTTAGGTTCTAACTATTCCTTTTGCACCACATGCAGTTATGGTTTTGGACAGTGGGCGGCAGACAAGAGAAGAACCTACAATCTGGTTGACACTTTAACCAGACACACTGCTCAGGTAACCTAGACCAAGCTTTAATTTGTGTCATTTTCTTTAATAATATCTGGTGCATACTTGCTATTGCTTGTACTGTAAACATTATAGAGCTGTTATATTTTTTCAGAACCTTTGCCATTCTGATGATTACATCTATCAGAAAATCCCAAATGCCATATTCATTAAAACAGTGACAAATTACCAACACTATAGCAAATTCTTCTGATGGTCCTTGAACTTTTGTTGAGAATAAGGGTTCATACTAGCATTTTCTGCCTACTAATCATTACTGATTTTTGACTGTTTATGACCAATGCTACACTAACTAATTATAAATCCTTTCTCTTTTATATCTAGGCAAATTGAACGTCGATATAGATTTTGTTTCAAATGCTTTTTGCTCTATCAATAAACATCTGACATATGCACAAATTTAGATAGGAAACCTAGTAATTTCATTATTACTGTAGTAACTGCAATTGATCTATATATCAAAGAAATAGTTGGATATAGTAGGTAAATGTCTATCTTCAGCTCATTCTTGTTAGCCAAATCTCATAATTTTTTTCTCATGCATTGTGCAGGTATATCCAGAATCCTGGACTGCTATATTGGTCTCCTTGGACAACCAAGGAATGTGGAACATGAGGTCTGCAATCTGGGAAAGCCAATATCTTGGGCAACAATTTTATCTCAAGGTCTGGAATCCAGTCCACAGCCTTGCTAACGAATACGACATCCCTTCTAATGTTCTTCTTTGCGGCAAAGCTGTTGGACATCACTGATCTATTCATGCACTAGTCAGTTTTATAATCAGTCATGAAGGTATGACTGCAAGAGAAAGCAGAAAATTAGAGACATTCAAAGAAAAGAATGCAGATTCAAGACTCAAGGATTGTAGTTCTTTATTTGTAAATCTAAAAAGCTTTAAAATGGGTGGTCTATTTGACATTTATGATTATGATGGATGTTAACTTTCATTTTAGTTATATTCTACACACCGCCGTTTAATTTTGAGGCAGGCAACACCAACAGTGTATTAAAAGTGCTTGATTCAATATAAATGGAACAAATTTACATTGAATTATTCATGTTCACATATCTCGGACTTCATTTGAATTTGAAGTTGCCATTCTTAGTCTTGGGACTGCTGTATTGGTCTCCTTGGAGAACCAAGGTATGGGGAACGCGAGGTCTGCAAAAGTGGGAAAGACAATATCTCGGGCAACAATTTTACCGAGAGTGGGGAATGCAATTAAAAGCCTTGCTAATGAAAACGACATTCCTTCTAATGCTCTTCTTTGTGCAAAGCTGTTGGACATCACCATTAACATGACCAATCACAAATACACTTATTTGTTTTACGAACAGTCACGAAGGTATGAATGCAAGTGGAAGGCGTAGAAAAGGAAGCGAATTCAAGGATCCCATTTCTTCACTTTTACATATCAAAAACACTGGAATGGGTTTTCCATTGATGTATTCAAAATTTTCAATTCTTTATTCACAACTTTATTGGGATTAGCAGTTAGTACATCTTGAAACATTCTAAATTAGTGGGCATACATTGAGAGAAGCTTTTCGGTTGCCAAGGCAAAGTTTCAATTGTAATACAGAATTCGTACCTTTCCAAAAGGAGGAAAATACAATGATCCTGATAATTAACAATATAATTGCAAAATCCAAAGAGGGGGAATATAGTAATTATCCAATCAACTCTAAGCACCATGGACTGTTAACATCCCTGAAGTTACTCTGAATTTGACTCTCTTGTGGGCTCCAAAGTATATGAAAATGATAAATTCATAGATTTCAAGCCTTGGAAATAAGCTGACCCGGATCAATGGGTGTCTTTTTAACTCTTGTAAGATGAAAGAAATGCTTCCAAAATCGCTGTGGCGCCCGAAATGGCCTCTGGCAAGCTTCTTTCTTCAGCAGCTATTACTAAAGTCGGGTGGGGGTTTTGACTGAAACAATCTGAGCATGATGATGAAACTGGAATCCATTGGCAACTGCATGCACATGACGAGAATTTAATATCACATGGTGTTGGAATTAACAATTAAGTTGGTCGACCTTCATGTATTTATAGCAGCAAGCATGTGTAGTTTTATCTACCCTTTTGTTTTAGATAAAGTATATAGATATCTGTTCTTGGAATTCATCCAAAGCAATTGCAATTGGTGACTTATGCATCCAAATTCCTTTTAATTGTTCAATTAAAATTTCATAATTTTTTTTTACTAATTTATTTTATTTTATTAATTGAATCAATTACATTAACCTAATTAAACAGTCCCACTAGCAATTTCTCTGGCCAAAGAGTCAGTCAGTCAGTCAGTCCAAAGGGCTAATCCACGGGTTGGGTAGACACTCATGCCCTATGCTTGCAAGCTTTCATTTTCGGCCATGCACCTCTTATATTCATGCAAACTTATTCTGATGACCATGAACTAGAATTCCTGAGATAATAGAAAAACTATATCATGGATGGTAGGAGTAAATGGGATTACTTTCTAATTGACAGCGGGAAACAATGCAGAAAGAAAGCTAGGCTAGCCGCAGATCCATATTGCCCTCCCTTTGTCTTCGGTTCTTGCTTCTTCTGTCATGTGATATACACCAAGTCAATTACATATAGGGGCATTAATGATGATCCGTTCTCGGCTGCGCCGCTTCCTCAGATCTTCCATTTCATCCCTTCCTGTCACCACCGATGATTCCTTCAAATCCAAAGGGCCCGGCTGAGTACACTGTTCAATTCACAATTTCATTACCAAGATCTAACACCACTATAACAAGCAACCAGCAAAATAATTGAAAACTATTTTATGGGAGGGTTGAAATTCTAGTCAAATTGGCAACTTGACTCGGGAGAGTTTAAAAATTATTTTTATTTCATTGGTTCGAATCGAACAGCTCAAGCTCAAATCAATGAGTTGTGAAAGAGTGTAGAGTTGAGCATGAATTCCATGAAGTGCGCCGCAAATGAACCTTGGCGCATCGCTATGAATGTCCATGCTGGCACTGTTAAGAACTTCATTTCCTCTTTTATATAAAGACTCGAATTTATACAAGATTGTGGTGCCACTGTCATCCATTATTGTTGTTGTAAGTACTCGCCATCATTTCTATTTGCTTTCCCCAGTCAGGAAATTTTCTAAACGGGTATGTTTCTCTTTTGATCCTCCCTTACTTTTTCCTTCTTCCTTTTTGTTTAAGTATGCGAACATGTTTGTTTGCGCAGATATAATAAATTTGGAGGAAAATGAGGCAAGCCATTTTCCTGAAGCTTTTGATTGGAATCGTGGCTTGCTTGAGTTTTTTCTGGGTTAATGCAGAAGACCCGTATAGATTTTACACGTGGACAGTTACATATGGAACAATTTCACCTCTTGGGGTTCCTCAGCAGGTTAGCTTTTTCAACAGTTAACACAATGCAGCTTGCTCTGATTTCATTTTCAAACCATTGTTGTAATTGAAAATTTGTAATGATCTGCAGGGCATCCTTATCAATGGACAATTCCCTGGCCCTCCAATTGAAGCCGTGACTAATGACAACATAATTGTGAATGTCATTAACAAGTTAGACGAGCCTTTCCTTATTACATGGTCAATCACAACAGCTTTCTCTTACATGCATCATGTCAATATACCAATGCGGTGCATCCTTAGTAGTATTGTATGATGTGAGACTGGTTCGGTTAGGCGTCACAATAATATACTTATATTTTGTGGTGGGAATTCAGGAATGGAGTTAAGCAGAGAAGAACGGCATGGCAAGATGGAGTGCTGGGAACCAATTGTCCAATCCCTCCAAACACAAACTGGACATACAAATTTCAGTTGAAAGATCAGATTGGAACCTTCAATTACTTCCCATCAACAAATATGCATAGGGCTTTTGGTAGTTTTGGTGCTATTAATGTTGCTTCAAGGTCGGTCATTGCAATTCCATATCAAATACCTGACGCAGAATACACCTTGCTTGTTGGCGATTGGTTCAAGAACTTTAGTAACCACAAGGTTTGTGATATATTAATTGGCAGAATCTTTCAGTATCATAAACAATAATTAGCTTTGATCGATGCTCCATGTAAGGCAGGTCTCATAATCATTGAAACTGAAAAAAATGTCCTGATTGCTTAATCTTAAACGTTCGCAGGCATTACAGAAAAGACTGGACGACGGCAATCCATTTCCTGTTCCTGATGCTCTTCTTATAAATGGGCGTCATAACTCTTTATCGTTTACCGGTCAAAAAGGTAAAATTTTCTTCAATTCTTTTAGGAATATATGTTCACTGGCGAAGTCTTTTGGCAATCGATAATAGTAATTTGATTCAACTGATTATTATTTCAGGAAAAACCTACAAATTCAGGGTATCAAATGTGGGCATAGCAACCTCAATCAACTTCAGGATCCAGGGTCATATAATGAAACTTGTTGAAGTCGAAGGAGCTCATACTTTACAGGAATCGTACCAGTCGATTGACATTCATGTTGGCCAATCAGTAGCTGTTTTGATTACCTTACTCGGGCAACCAAAGGATTATTTCATCGTGGCTTCAACGCGATTCACAAAGCCTATTCTCACTACTACTGCGATTCTTCACTATGATGGTTCAAACACTCCTGCCACTCTTCCATTGCCTATTGGTCCTACTTATCACCTTCACTGGTCTATGAAGCAAGCCAGGACCATCAGGTATATTATATTTTGAATGCAATTAAATTAATTAATTCACCCGAGGCATGTATGCATGTATTTCTAGTTGCTTGCTTAATTAATAATTGTCATGTATGCATTCATGACCTGACCGTTTTCAATTATATGTATGTATATATATGTATATACATATATATATATATTGTGTGAAGAACGAATTTGACAGCAAATGCTGCGAGGCCTAACCCTCAAGGGTCATACCATTATGGGACTATAACAGTAGTGAGAACCATTATTTTGGCCAATTCAGCAGAAAAGATAAACGGCACGCTTCGATATGCTGTTAATGGAATCTCCTACGTGGATCCAGCTACCCCATTGAAACTAGCTGACTGGTACAACATTCCCGGGGTCTTTGATTTTAAGACGATCAAGGACAAACCAACTCCTGGCGTCCCTGCAAAGCTTGGCGTATCCGTCTTTGCTATTACTCTTCATGACTACGTTGAAATCATCTTCCAGAACAATGAGACCACTGTCCAATCTTGGCATATGGATGGATCCAGTTTCTACATTGTTGGGTACGTCTCTACCTACTCCTCTAACCCCAGCCCATTTTACACCTCTCTAGGCTGATGGTGTCTAATTCTTACCTTCGGTTCTATATTTGAAAAATTCAGCTACGGTTCTGGTATGTGGACAATCGATATGAGGAGACGCTACAATTTGCACGATGGTATTGCAAGGCACACCGTTCAGGTAAATGAAAACAATTTGTACCAAATCCACGAAGCAGAAGTTAGCTTAACCAGGCATGAACGTTGCAAGAGATGTAATTCTTGATTAAAGTTTCGTACGTTCCTCTAATATTACACATACTCAACCACATACTATGCTGCAATATTGACAGGTATATCCAAAATCTTGGAGCGCAATATATGTGTCATTAGACAACAAGGGTATGTGGAACTTGAGGAGTGCAATCTGGGACAGAAGGTATCTCGGCCAGCAAGTGTACCTCCGAGTATGGAACGATGAACGCAGCTTGTATACCGAGACTGATGTCCCTCCGAACGCATTGTATTGTGGCAAGGCCAAGCGACCGTAGAAATATCTGTGTTGGTGTAATTAATTTTCTTTATTGTTTTTTTCCTCTTTAAGTATCAGTTACGAGGGTGTGACTGTCGATAAAAAAGGAAACAACTTGGCCAGTTAGATTTAGTATGAACAAATTAAGAAGAAAGGTTGAATTGTTGTGTTAGATAATTTCCATTTACGATCCTAATAAAAGGTTCCTCCATTCGCCAGATCAATGTCAGTTTCCTTTAGTCAATGTCGAGCATCTATTCAATAGTATGCACATGGGTGCTTGATTTTGTATCTGCGGGCATGGACAATAGAGATTTTTCTTTTCAAGTTTTAATAGCATCCCAATCATGCATGGTCATTTTCAAGCATTAATCAAATTAGCGTCTAGAATGGAACATGAGAGAGAGACACAGAGAGAGAGAGGGGGGGGATGTGCAGGGGATGGTGATATTTTCACATTACATACTCTTCTTAAGGGAATAAAAATCTACGCAATTCAAGTGAATCAAGTAAGGGCAGTCACTGACTCACTGACATAAAGCTGCAGGCAGAATCCTTATTCCAACAGTGAGAATCTACATGCTGTTTAAGGAAACACTTTCCAAAAGGCCGCTTGTAACCACACTTAATCACTTTGTTGTAAGAAAATAATTAGCGAATCTTCACATGCCATCCCCTTGATCTCTTAATTTTTGAAAAGGAAACCCCAAAGCATTTGAGTTAACGAAGCCCATGTGTGAGTTTATGAATCTTTTTCTTTTCCTTTTTCTACATATCCTTTAATCAAGTCTCATTGAATAGAGGAAACGACGACTGACATATGTAAGCATCCCAAAATCTTTGCTTCTCCTGTCTAACGATGAACCCTAACCATCTGATTTGGAATCAAAAGAAACCGATCCATGAGCAAATAAGACATATCATGTGTAAGCAATAAAGGCAATCAGCTGCAAAATCAAGCAGCACTAATCAAAAGAGCTATATAGATAATTTTTAACGGTTCTTGGTGTTTCGTACACCATCACAATTAAGTTAAAACACACTTTAAGCACACACGTAATGAAGATACAAGAAATAAGAATAGAAAGAGTTAAAACCTGATGCTACAGCCTATTCGTATACCACGATCCAGACAACCACAACAGAAACAACAACATTAATTAGGACATAATAGAAGATTAAGAAAAGGTGCTTAAGGGTATGCACCATTAGTTGTTGGAAGATGATCAGACCACGAGAAAGCTGGATTCCAGAAGCCCAATTCCCCTCCTGCGACAGGAGCCGACTCCAAAATGGTTGATGCTGAGGAAGATGCAGAAGAACCGGCATTGCTTAGAACTACTGTCGAGGTTGAGTGATCAGCATAATAGTTGGTGGATGATTTGAGCCTCTCGTATAGTTCTTGAATCCCTGAGTTCTGAACTCCGTGGCCAACCAGGAAGCCATTTTGTTGGTAGGGCTGAGCTTGATGTTGATTGTTTTTCCCAAGTGGGCTGCAAAGACCCAGAGAAGGAACCTGGTTAAGTTGATCCAAGACCATGGTTCCAGTATTTAGTGCACCAGTTGCTACTACTGGCTCGGCCTTTACCGCATGGGTTCCAACCATGACTGGCTCTTCTTTCAACCTAACAGAATTAGAGAAGGGAGCACCGTTAATGTTACGGTTTTGTGTGGTTCTCAGTAAGCCTAGAAGCTGGGAATTTTGTGGTGAAGTCCACATGATAGGAGTTGATGAAAACTCTTGATCAAATCGGTTTCCAAAACCTGATCTTCCAAACTCATGATATGACAACGTTTTCATCTTAGCAGCAGAAGATGATTTTCCAATAGTGGACAGAGTGGAGTTCTTGTTTTTCCGGCATCCACCTCCGATGGGAACATTCCTCAGAGCACCGCCTTTAGTCCAATAACGACGACAGGTCTTGCAAAAGTAGCGAGGCTGGGTGAGATTGTAGTTGTTGTAGTAACAGAACTTGGTGTTAGAAGAATCACATCGTGGGCACCTCAGGTTTGGATTCTCTGGGTTGGACGAAGTATTAGAATTAGTAGCAGCAGCAGCAGTAGTCTTTGTTGTTGTTCTTGTTGTTGTTGCTGCTGCTGCTGCTGTTGCTGTTGCTGTGGTTGCTGTTGTTGTTGTAGAAGGAAGTGGTAAAGGAGAAGTAGTCCCGTCTAAAATGGTTCCACCGAAGGAGATTTTCCTCTCTCTCCCGATAAAACCGGTTCCTCCTAGGAGTTCTTGAATCATCTTTTCTTCTTAATTTGTAGATCTACAACAATCCAAAACCAACAAAATTAAAGAAGGGTGCGAGTCTTTTTGAGTTAAAAGGAAAAGATAAAGAAAGTAGGTTGTGCTGTGTGTGATGTGGTGTTGTTTATCAGTGTGTGTGTGTGTGTGTATGATGATCCAAGTGAGAGAAAGAAGATGGAGTGGTTCATACACCACTTGCCTTTGCAAGCTCATCAGTTCATCAATGGCTTGGTTCCCTTGGCACGTCTTTGTGGGTGTAAAAGAATAGAGGATAGAGATGGGAAGTGTTGATATAGACATAGAATTATGTTATACAAGCTTAGATGCTTTATTCTATTACCTAAAAATCCAAGTGGTTTCGGATTTGGATTTTTCCTGTAAGTGGTTTTTGGAGGGAAGTAATTGGCCTTTACCCCCCCTTTCCCACTCTACCCTTTTGATTTCATCAAACACACTTCCCTCCTATGAGAAATCTAATTCGCACAGGACTCCATAATTACCTAATAATTCCAAACAATTTGAAGAATTAAAAAATTGATGACCAAGACTTCCTTAATTTCTTTCCCGACATTTCATTTCACGAAGAAGACAATTGCCTTCCTAGAGTAAAAACCTATGTGCAAGTAAAAACCACTAATTGAAGAGAAGTAAACTAGGTTTACCCTATACAAAATGCAAGTGAAAGCTTACACTAAGAGAGAGTTCATGCTTACACATAGATCATTGAGTTAACCTAGAATTTAAGTTGGAATATTATCATGAATTAGGTAATCTAAACATTAGAAGTAGGGTGAGTTTTCTAGTTAGTGGGATGATGCACTGTACAAACATGGAATTTGCGTAGCATATCACAACATATCATATAATGAGATGCTGAAAGTGGAAGAGTGTAAAGCATAGAGTATAGAGTAGAGAGAAGTTATAATGAGAGTAGTAATCAGGCTTTCTAAAAGAATAATCTTCGGTGTTTATTTGAATGCTGTGAGTTCAAGGAGAGGGCCAATCGCATGGAATTACGCTTAAAGTCGATGTCCCCACACCCAACTATAAATCCACTGCCCCGCCGGAGACTTTTGGCTTCAATTTTGTTAACGAAGAAAGGGCCAAATATGATTGCCCATCGTGTGCGGCACATTGCCTCATCTTACTGAATGCTCAGCTAATTATTCACACGTGTTGTCTCATTTTCCTTTGCTTTGCTCGCCCACCATTATATGTTTTCTGTGCTGTGATTTATGATGGCCCTTCTTAATCACAGTCTGCAAACTATATCACCCCAGCCCTATTTCATAACTGTTCATCAATTTTATACATTCATTATATGTTATAAAGTTTCTATGAATTGTCGGTGAAAATCATATTCTGCATCTGTTTCTCTGTTGCACCTAACGCGTCCCCATTGAGGCTAAGCAAAGTATTATAGAATAATCCCCATGATTTGATCACTTAACCAATTGCAATAGTAGTGTATTGAGGGAAAATGTTCTCCTGATTGTGAGAGAGCAGTGTTATCGATTTGACTACTAACCGCCGTCTAGATGGATTCACAGTCGAGAGGAATTCCATGATAACACTAGGTAAAAGGAACAAAAGAACAAGCAGACGTGGATTATACGGTGGACCTGAGCTAAGACGACCGAATGGTGCCTTAAGACTGTTCTACCTAATATCAAGAATATAAGACAAATCTTAAATCAACTTGATGGATATGTAGGAAAACCACCATTAAGTAAAGCATGAATTGACCGGTACTTAAGAACGTGATCATCTACAACAGCCACAGGTTTTAACATCATCATTGTGCGAACAGGCTGCCTGTTAGTGGGTAGAAATCAACATGCATGCATGGAAATTTTCAAGATAAAGGCAGAGGAATAAAAGAAGAAGAGAAGATATGAGAGAGGAGGGTTGGGGGGTCTACATGTCCTAGATTATTGGAACCATTTGTCAATGAGTATCTTGGTTTGAAGATTATTGATGATGATGGAGAGAAGATGATTATATTGCTTGATCTACACGATACTATAGTTACCACTGGGTAATTACTGATAATTACCTTGGCATTATCTAACCCTAATTACCATTCAATCAACAGTCTTGAGAAGGCTGATGAGAGTGACCAAAGTTCACACAGATCAAACTGAATGCAGCAGAAAATGAACTATGAATGACAAAAGGAAACCAAAAGCAAAACCCGTGTGTTTTGCCTTGGGCTTTTATCGGGGCAGCAGGGAGTTGGGTTTAAAGTCTTTTCACACCAACTTATTTTTCCTTGTTTTCGCAAATACAGTATATGGCTTCCACATCTGCAAGTGCTACTGGTACTAACACGTACGTAACCAGACCGCGCGTGCCGTCCGGACCGCGAGACCTGTCCGATGACCGACAAAAGGCTCTGCCCCAACTTTATCTCACTTAGACGGACAACAACAGAAAAACGAAGCATGCATAGAGTCTTTGACACCGGGACTGCACTCCTACCACAAATTTCGGGCAGGCAATCTAGTCGCCGTCGGTGTTCTCTGGGGCAGTCATCTGTCGATATTGCTAAATTTGACTCTTACGTCTTTAAGTTTTGTCTTTTGGAACATTAAAATTTTTTAAAAAATACTTCTTATTAACGAATTAATATGTTAAATAATCTTGGAATAACTAATAAAGTTTATGTATGATGAGTGGATGGTAATGAAGATATGACGTGACGTGACACATTCTTACATTCAAAATGGACCCAACTTATGTCTCCCCTTGAGCGGCAATACTACTTTTCTGGAGTTTCCCACCTCTCATTCTCTTTATTATATACGATGGAGTAGAGTAGGTACGTTATTGTTGCTTCCAGTCCATCCTCTCTCAATAATGGAGATAAATATACATATACATACATATATATATATATATATATATATATATATCATATATACGATCGGGATTAATTCTATTCGAAGTAATCTTATCTAGTCACTTTCATTCCATCAACCAAGCCGAATGCGAGAGGAAGCAACCAAAATATGAATCTTCGTTTCAACCGTCATCAGCTGGTGTTATGAATCTTCCTGTTTTGTCTTCACAAGAACATGATTAAGAGCAAGATAGATTTAATCGGAAGTCATCAGTAGCATTATAACTAAGCTTTTTATATTCTGCGTAGGGACAATTTGACTAACGGTTCTATGATTTAAGGTACTTTGCATCAAGGAATAGTTTCGGGCCAGCTGTATCTTCAGAATCTGTGAGCAGAAGATCTTACTGTTTATGGAACAAAGAAGAGGAAGCTTAAAGACTGGTTTCCATGCAAGTCATTTTACCCCATTTGAGAGAAAAGTGATTTTGTAAGTGAAGTAAATCTGAGTGGTTTCTCTGCAAGTTTCATCAACTGGGATATTAAGAAGACAAAAAGTTTCTTAACCTTGCATGCCTCTTCCTGTCTTAGCTTATACAGTGGCTTCTACTTTTCGGTGTCTTCTCTTTATTAGCTAATTCATTTAATTTCGTGCAATTGTTTAATTAAATATAATTAATGCTTGTTAATAATAGGAGATGAATGTGAGAGGAAATGTGAACTCACCATAATTATCATCACTCTCTTTCAGCCACATGTGACCCACCAAATTAGAAAAACTTAACCCCGAACTAAACTGACAATTAATTAAGAAACTCATCAACATAATTATTGCCTAATCGAGCCAATCTGTATAAACCATGATGACCCACATTCTGGAAAACTTAATTGATTAAGCTTCATACAATTACTTTGGTTCGTGTGCACTGACTGTGGACCCAAATGCATGATAATTGGCAGGCAGCCACAAACTCAGTGATAGTCTGCTCCAGCTATATCTCTTTATATCTTTGAATGTCAAGGGTATTGACAGTAAGCTAAGTGCGTATATAAAGGCTTTCCTTAATTATAGGTTTAGCATGCATGCAGTGTTTGAAATCTCTCTTTTTCAGCTATTGGTACAATAAAGGCGATGTTGTGATTGCAAAAGCACTTTTTCAACGGAGAAATGAAGAGAGTAGGAATGCCTTGAAAGGAGAAAAATGGATGGTTCTTGGTTTTAGGACCCACTGCATGAGCTGATGAGATGATCTAGCTAGCTCTAACCAAGTGAGTTCCCTCCATGAATCACAATATGGTAAGACTGGCCTCGACGGTAATGGAGGGTTCAAACTGACAAAAAAGAAAGAATGGACAAGATCTCATTGTTGCAGGAATACTACAAATCATGTTTCCGGACAAAGCACGGGCATGTAGATGGATTGTCAATGTAGAGATGGAATATTATTATTTACAGAGTGATTGATTAGCTTCTCTCCTTTAATTTAGCAGAGAGAATTTCTTACCGACAGCAAATGTCGAGGACCCCCCACCACTCACCAAATTTTCTCTTCTTCCACTGAGATTCCCTACGAAATTATATATATATATATATATATATATATATATATAAATGCATGTGCTGCATTTTACTGTAGCCTGCCTTTTGTTATATTATATAATTAGTAAGCTTCAATAATTATCATGTGTGATTTTTAGCCGTCCGGTAATCTACATTAAAGGTCCCAAACAATTAGTTCACGGGAGAATGCAGCATGGAATGTCTGACTTTTATGCGAGCTAGCTAGTTTCAAGAATCTTAATGGTTTTAAGTAAGAAATAAAGAAACCTCCCACAAGCTTACTTGCAGTGATGGCTTAGAAATAATTGACACAGACAGTTGGATCAATCACGTTGTAAAAACTCAGCTTAAATTCTACCAAATTTGGACACCCTTTACTTGGTGAAATGTAATTAGGTAGTTATAACCTTTAAGCATGTTGCTTTATCCTTGCATTTACAAAGATACTTCAATCTCAAGATGCAATGAACCGATATAAAGATAATTCAAAGTCAAGAAATGTTTGCAGACAGAACAACACAGGCACCGGAAAGAATTGAAATAAAGCAAAAGCCCATCGGGGTCGTCTGCCAAAAGTACGTTATCTCCGGGCAACGGCACTTTCCACTTGCACCCTTGCCAGCCAAGTAGGTGTGCTATGATTTGATTAGACGGTGATGCGATCATGATCATGATTGATCTCCAAAGTGATGCATACAGGTGTCAACCTTTGGCACTGTCTTCTCCAATAATATACTACGTAATGTCGTACTCGAATATATTACTGTAGCTAAAGCCTAGCTAGCTGAAAAGTGAAAGGAAGATGAGGGTTCAAAACTACAATTAGACCTTGTAGACACGTGGAGCCCAAATTCTTTCATCACGATACGAATCCTATGTAGGACTCATCTTTCTTCCACGCCTATGGAAAACCAATCCATTATCTCTTAACTCTCTGATTCCGTGACAGAATTTGCCTCCATCTCTGCGTCACTACCCATTCAAATCACGGCAATTCTTAATATAAGCCTGTCCATTTAATTTTATTTTATAATTTTTTAATATAAAATATATATATATAAATAATTAATTTACATAAAATTAAAAATATATAATAAATAAAACTTACAAAATTTATCAATGTGTGAATTGTGAGCAAGAGGGCTAAGGAATTTGGTGAATAATCATCCAATAGCAGGCAGGCAGGCAGCAGCATCAAATCAAATCAAGAATTATAAGAGTCTGTCATGGGACCCTTTTGATTGAATAGCTTGAGAGATAATTAAACAAATTCATCTTGATACATGAATGTAAGAAAGTTTAGTACAAGCATGGGAAGACTTGGGCATTTATGGGCCAAGTGGTTTAAAAGCCGAAATACCAATGGACCCGAATAGACCCATGAGGAAGTGTGGGACAGAGTCTCCTCTCGCTTTGTGGGTAATGGGTCTTGGACAGAGTGGACCCGGTCCCATTACCGTCTCCATTATTGATTCAATTAAAATAAAATAATTTTTTTTTAAAAAAAACAACGTACGGGAAATCAATTAACTAAACGGATCCAAACATACTCCATCGAATCCGACCCGAACCAAGAATAGGCGTGGTGTGATGCGCTTGCTTCAATTCGTCCAACTTACGAAACTTCCGAAAAAAATGCGGCTTGTTTAACTTAATCAATCCCTCCGATCAGAGTAAGATTACCTCGAGGAGTTACAGACTTACAGTGACAGACTTATCGGCTTCGTCACCGACCAATCTCTCATCGCCACGGCACCACCGCCTGCCGAGTTCAGAAAGTCGTGTTCTAAAATCTATCATTCCTTTGTATTACGTCGCGCCCTATCGAGTTCTCAATCATGAACTGCGAAGTCTGCCAGCTGAAAGAACTGGTGAGCATAATTGAGTTATCGTTTGATGTTGTCATCAGGTTTGATTTTTCCGAATTGATGATCTGTTTTAATCGCAATTTGCTGATATTTTGGTCCATTTTTAAGTTTTATACTGTTTTATTCTTTCCAGGAAGTCGAACATTATGAAATACGCGAAGTTTTACGCTGTAGGTTACTAATATTAGCTTGCTCGTTCTATGTTTACGTTCTTCTTTCTTGTTATTATTCTTTGCCTCTTCATTTACTCCAATTTCAATGATTTGACGAAATCTGCTCCTATTGAAAGCAAATAATCTGAATCTTACATGTATATGTGGATGTTAGAAATCCGAATAGGACTGAAGTGGCCAGGTGATATTGATTGCAGGCATATTACACACAATTGTGTTTCATCGAGCATTAGGTCTTGTGCGGCCCAAAGATATTGATCTGGAACTTTTTGACATCACATACGTAAGTGATTCTGATTTGCTGATATATATATATATCAGTTTTCTGCAGCAGAGGGATCTTAAAAAAAATTGAATATGATTAGAATTTAGTCGATTTCTTTTTATTGTTATTTGAATTGTATAGGTATTATTGTGTAGGTGCAATGCGGTGATTTGGAAGTTGAAAAGAAAATAGATGAGAAAATTGAGCAATTCATTAGTTGGGTTGAAAAACACCCGAACAAGAAAAGTCAGGTCAGTTTTTCTTTTTGTTAAAGTTGTGATAATCTGATAAAGTCGTGAAAGTTTTTCTGTTGTGGTGTGTGATATGCATGAAAATAATCAAGGATACTCTTATCTGAAGCTTTTTGGAATTGTTGTTACAAATGTTCTTTTGGCCCTGGAGACAAAATCTTATTTGTGTGGATAATGCATGTTGAATACTCTTTTCAGTCAGAACATCGAACTCTGTAACCTCAATATGAAACTTTTTTGCATTGTAGATTTCATTTTTAGTTGAGGCTTAGATTCTGCCATCTGCTGTTCCCTTTTGTTTAGTTACATGTCAGTTTTACTGTTTAAACATTCTCCTTCTGTTTATTGACCTCTGATTTAATAATGCAGATATGTATATCTTTCTACGAAGTAAAAAATAAACAGCAATCATGGTTCACTAACAAAATTGAACGCCTATATTGGGAGCAGTGGTATGTGAATTTGAATGTCACCCAACTTCGAAAAGCTCATTCTAGCAAGTCTCATTATTCCAAAGTTGTATTTGACCCTGGAGGTATTGGTAATACATCGCATTTATCTTAAAGAATATTTAATGCTTGACTTGTTTAAATTATAGACTTTTTTTTCTTTTTTCACGCATTCTTCGCTTGAATATAGAGAGCATGTCTAAAGAGAGAAGTGTTCGCCGGACAGCACTTGAAGCTTCTCTTCGTGATGTTTTATTTCAAATAATAAAATTTGTTAATGAGAAAAAGGATCATGTTCCTCCTATACCCGAGGGTGTTGTCTATTTTCCCTACGAAATAACTATGCCAAGGTTAGCTCGCCTTTTTCTTTAACCTCATTCATGCAATGCCTATTTTAATTGCACCAGTATTTTTTATTTTTCAATAATTTGCATGCTGTGTATGTAGCAAGTATGTTCATGTTATTGTTTGTCTTGAATGACTCAGCATTCTTGTTGCTTTGATGCATTTCTTATTTTTTGACCTCGAAGTGATACATTGGCTTAGGTTTGAAGGAATTTTATGCTACCGTTCTGGCAACATGAGACATTTAGATTGCAGTACATGTGCTTGAAATTTTTTATTAGTTATTGGTTAGTTTGAATAATTTCACTTTCTTAATGCTAATATTTAAGCAATAAAGATTACATATGAACTTTAACTGTTCTTGATGGAAGAAAACTATAGACTTTGAAATTGTCTTCTTGCAAGATAGAAAACTGGAGGAGGAGGGAGTAAAGTGAGCATAACCTTGATGTTGTATTTGTGTTCAGTGTTTTTCCTAGGTTGATGGTTCTCTTATCCGCGAAAGATTTTTATATTACTCTAGTTTGTGTTATTGAAGCCTCTTTCTGTGCTTATGGCTCGTTGTTTAATGGGATAGCTGGGTCTTATAATTTGCTTTGGAGATATTCATGCCCGCAGAGGAAGGCAGGTTTAGGTACTATTCAGGGTTTAGTATAGGGATATATGGATGTTAAGATAGTAGAAGGATAGTAGCACAGAGCTTCCTCAGAGCTATATAATATCAAAGTCATTGGTTTGTACAAGGTTGAGAAAATTTCCAAGGGAACAAAATGATTAGCATAAGGTCTAAACATGAATCATTCTGAATTATTTATCCCTCTTCCTTATTTTGTTTCAGCTCCTGCGATTCTTTGTCAACCTGGGTAAGGTCTAATCCATTTGTTAGCTGGCATAAAGTTCTTTCAAATGGTGATACCTTACCCATGCATTGTAAGATTGCAATGTAATAACCCTTGCACCCAACTGCCTTGGTGCAATATAGTATGAGGGTCATTGATTTAGCCATTCGTTATCAAATTCGTAACTCCAGCCTTTTAAGGTTACCAAACCACTAAATTTCTTTTTCTTTTTGTCAAGGACACCTAGAAGTCTTTATGCTAAGAAGCCTGACTGCAGATGAAAGATTGTTTGTGATTCTACAAGTGTAGCTTTATTTTACAAGAAGTGAATTTTAATACATTCAAATTATGAGAGGGCATTTAATAAATATCTTGGTGGAGGAGAGACTAATTTCTTACTGGTTTCCTTTTTTATAATTGATTACTTAGTCTGAGGTATAATTGATTTGCTGGTGCAGAATGAACAAATCTGAATTCCCAACCCTCAGACCTGATGAGGAGTCTTTCCTCCATAACTGTTACTAATTAATTTGTGTCAACTCAGTCAGACAAACTGTTCTTGATGCCATGCCTTTATTTTCTTAATTTATAAAGTCATTGCCATCTTTATTTCTGTTTGTTGAAAAGTTCCTCTGGTAGACTGCTGAGCTAATGTTGTGCTTATAAATCTCAGTTCATCGGATTCTGCATTTGGGATGGATGTGATCAAGAGAATGCTCCAGACTGGGCCTCCAACCATGCTTAGTTGATTATCAGCATTGGTGATATGAGTAACTTCACAGCCACTGGAGGTACAATGGTTTATTCTGCTAATAATAATGGGAATGCTTAGTTGATTATCAGCATTGATGATATGAGTAACTTCATAGCCGCTGGAGGTACAATGGTTTATTCTGCTAATAATAATGGGAATGAGAATACTTGAGCTGGCAACCCTGTGTGCTAGAAGCAAATTCATAAGTGCTTGTTTAGATGCACAATTCAGTAAATATTCACGGTTTTTGTCCTCAACCTGTTCTCCTTCATTCTTTCCCTTTTCTACTTGCGGTAATTAATTGTCCTGTACATACTATTCTGTTATTTGCTTCAGAAACCAAAAGCCAAGAATAAGATTCTGCATTTCGCTTTACTTTTAAATTTATGGGTTTGAAAACAAACTGCTGTAGGAATGTTTGGTGATGGATTGATCTTGCACTTGCTGAGAATGAAAAAAAGACAGAAATGTAGCTTTGTTGATGCATTTTCTCTCGCTTTTTTCCCAATTTAACTTCTTTAAAAAAAAGTCTCTCCCAGCTATATAGCTTTACAGAAGATGCACAATTGGAAAAGAGTGAATTAAAGGTGTCCCTGGAGGCTTGGCAGGAGTAGGATGCCAATTCATCGGGTAAACCCACCTGTGGTTTTCCTTCTGAAAAAATGTAATCGTACGGGGTATTATACCATAGCTGAAGTGAATCATGTTACAGAACAGTTTCCATTTCAGTTCCAGATGATTTCTTTATCACTCGCTAGGCTATAGTTTGCGGCATCGTTTAGTCTTTTTCTCTCTTGTGTGGCGACTGTATGCTGGGCGGAGCAAGTGGTCAACCCTCCACTGGCCGGTCGCCCAAATGGCCGACAAAATGGTCCCCACCGATTGAAATGAAGAACGAGGAGTAGCGTTGCCCATGGCCCTCTTAACAATTTTCGTATCTTGTCCTGTCCGATATGCAATAGTGGTTTTTAAGCCCCAAATTCAAAGTTTTCCGCAACAATATATTGTATAAAAATGTAATTGCATAATTAAAAATGAACTCAAAAGGCTACAAGCTAGAGTGCAGAAAGAGATAATGGAAATGGATAGGGGCAGGAAGCATTTTGGTTTAGTTCCTGGATGTTGCCACGGAGCCTGGTGCTGGTACAAGGTTTTAACCCTCCTGAAACTTGCGGGTCATCGCGTCACTGCTCTAGACCTGGTCCCCTCTGGGATCAATTCCATGCGGCTCGATGAGATTTCTTCTATTTCAGATTACTTGCAACCATTGATGGCCTCTCTATCACAGCAAGAGAAGGTGATTTGGGTTGGTCACAGCTACGGCGGCATCAGTAATTCTCTTGCCATGGAAAACTTTCCTGAGGAAATTTTGGTTGCGGTGTTTGTCTCTGCATTTATGCCACATTACAAGTCTCCACTGGCAGCTCTCATGCAACAAAGTAAGAAAATTTCTTGACTATGAATCGTTACGTCTACATGCTTCTTTCATGTTTTATAAATGTGTTGGGTTCTCAGTAACTCATCAGAAGGATCCCAGCGGAGTCTTTACTGGATAGCCAGTTTTACCTTCAACCAAGGCCTGGAAAATACGCCGACTTCAGCTGTCTTGGGTCCCGAAGACATGAAGGGCATGCTTTATAACAATTGCCAGTTAGAGGCAAGTCTTTCGTTTCAATCCTTCAAGCACATAACATTCTCTACTAAACAGATATCTTGGCATGCAGGATTTGGAATTGGACAAAATGTTGGTGAGACCAACTGGGTTGTTCGTGGAAGACTTGTCCAAAGAATCCCTGTTAACAAAACAGAAATCGGGATCAGTTGATCGGCCTTTTGTCATCTGTCCATAAGATAAAGCGACGATCGAGGATTTCCAGTGGTTTATGATCGACAACTTCCACCCAAAAGAAGTGAAAATCATTGGTTCAGCCGACCACATGGTCATGCTTTCAAAGCCTCGAGCTTCCCCAATCCTCAGAAGATATTGCTCACCAATACGAGTAAACTTATCTCTTGGCCTCTGTCAATTGATTGAGTTGATCATGTCTCATTCCCATTCCTACAAAGAGTTTGACATCGCCATCATCAGAATTAGATTCGATATTAAAAGTATGGGCTTGATATCATCACATGCCAATGTTTTCATTTCAAAGAAGTAAATTGGTAAGAAAACTTGTTCATATAATAATCTTTCAGAATATGAATTCTCTTCAAATGGTTAAAAATTAATAATGGGAGTATCTCTAGGTATAAATATAAATATAATACATGTATTAATATATTATAAATAAATTTTTTTTTAAATAAAATCAAATTTGTCGTGGCAACTTAATTAATTTAATGAAATCATTAAATAAGAGAAATTTATTAAAATAAAAAAAATATCACTCAATTAATCTAATAAAAAAATTTTAAGATTATTTTTAATATTTTTTATTTATTATTAATAAATATATATTTTTTAAATTTATTAAATAATAATTTTATTGTATCAATTGGGTTAATAACGTAGATTATTTTAGTTAAAATTTTATTCATAAATAATTTTATTAATAATATAAAATATTAGTTAATATATTTAATTTTAATTCATTTGATCATTTATCATTCTTGTTTACCATAATTATTGAAATTTTTTTGAAAATCTTTTTATTTTTACTCCTCCTAACATTTTTTACCAACTCTAATTTATTCTTACTAAAGTAATCATTTTGAATGATTTTGCCTTCAAATCCTAAATTTAGGCTGTAAATAGATACAGACTTTATTTTTTTTTATTTTTTTATGCTTTCTTTAGTCGAATTTTTCCTTTTTGAACAGTTAACATAACAGTAAAAAATTTATATTCTAACTTTCAAGTGGAAATTTGGACAAAAAATTAGGGACCCAAGGACCTAGGTAAAAGACTCTTGGGTCCCAGGTGAATTTATGCTCTAGGTCCCAGGGACCAGGCCCAAGTAAAAAAACCCTGTCCCAGAACCCAGGGCTTAGGTAAAAAAACCTTGGGTTGTTGGGACATGGGGAGTTTATGCCCTACATCTTTTTCTTCTGTCTTCTGTATTTTTTCATCCAAAATATCGAAATAATATTATGATATTATTTGTTATATTTTAACCTATTTACACGCCTATTTTTCTACCATTATGTCAACATTTTAATAATAAAGAAAAAATGAATTATTACACAAAAAATTTAGTTTTATCATATTTAATGCTTTAATTATGGAAATATTTTTATTACTTATAAATACACAAATAAAGCAAAATTTTATTTAATATAATCAAATTAACTTTTTTTTTATTATTGTTGTATTTTTTATACTGTTAAAGATAAAACTTGTAATTTACCGGCAATGCAACTATAACGAAATGTGAAGAAAATAGGTAGACGTTTATTTTTATCTTTTGATTATTCTGAAGGCAGAAATAAAATTATGCATTAGAGTTTGGAGGTAAAATTGTATATTATTTGGGTAAGAATGAATTAAAGTTGATCATAAATGTTAAGAGAGGTAAAAATAAAGTTATTTTTAAAAATTTTTTATAATTATTTTGTTAAAAAGGTAGAACCGCCTAACAGCCTTGATAAGCAATTTAATTAATTATTAATTAAAAGGTACCAATTAATTACATGTTGTTGATGGTCTTATTAATTTATATATAAAATGTAATGTCCGAAAGAGATCCACATCATTCAGAGAATAAAGTCCTGGATCCGGAACAGAAGTGAAACATGGAGGATGCGAACCATTTCGTTCTGGTTCATGGTATTTGCTTCGGAGCATGGTGCTGGTACAAGCTTGCAACGTTGCTCAAATCGACCGGTAACCGAGTGACTGCTCTGGACCTTGGAGCTAGCGGAGTCAATCCTAAGCGGATGGATGAAGTTTCTTCTGTATCCGATTATCTGAAACCATTGATGGAGTTTATGGCTTCTCTGCCTCAAGAAGATAAGGTGATTCTCGTGGGTCACAGCTATGGTGGTATGGGCATCTCTTTAGCAATGGAAAGCTTCCCGGAGAAAATTTTAGTCGCAGTTTACGTCACTGCCTTCATGCCAAATTTAACATCCCCACCTGCAACTCTGGTCCAAGAGGTAAACAAATGCTTTCCCTTTCTCTTTTCTTTGATTTGTTTTTGGTTTTCACGATCATTATTCCTATTATTACACAGTTCTTCAAACGGACGCCAATGGAATCTTTATCAGACTTCCACTTCTCATTTGATCATGGAACAGAAAACCCCCCAACTTCTGCCATGTTTGGCCCCAATTACATCCACAAGCTCTGTCAGAAGTGCCCAGCAGAGGTACTGAAATCCATAAGCATCTTAATTAAACAATTTAGTAAACTCAGATTGCACATACATCTCGGTGTTAAGATACATACATACAGGACTTGGAATTAGCGGGGATGCTGGTAAGAACAAGCGGGTTGTTCTTGGAGGACTTGGCCAAAGAATCTCTGCTAACAAATGAAAATTTTGGATCAGTCAACCGGGTATTCATTCTATGCAAAGAAGATGATCTCTTCAATGAAGATTTCCAGAGATGGTTCATTGAGAATGCAGCAACCAGAGATGAAGATGTGAGGGTGATTGAAGGAGCCGATCATATGGTCATGCTTTCAAAGCCTCGACCGCTATCGAAATGCTTACTGGAAATCGCTCTAAAGTATAGTTGAAATTTCACTCTCAAGAGTATCCGATAAATTAAAGAAATAAAAGAAATCGGATTTGCAATCTTTTAATTTGCTGTCTCGTGTTAAATAATATTTGTATGAAGGTGTTCGTGTCATCTACAGTCATGTATTCAGTCTTGAATTGAACGAAGTCCAATGGATGGAAGTTAGTGTAGACATGATATCGTCCTATTTTGGATTTGGGTCTAGAACCAATTGAGGATGCAGATGTGAAACTCTATTCCAATATGAAACTTATGGAGTATACACCATAATAGCCATAAGGAGTAGTGGTTTACCGAGAAATCTCTATTAATGCACTTGATTTGAAAAATGTGTATGATTGGATATTGTAGATGAATTTCTTCAATTTTTCCCAGAACATGTGGTTCTTGAAATCTGATAGTTTAGAAGAAATAGTCACGCCACTTATTTTCAAGATGAGTTATCATATGTAAGAAGTCATTTGTGACTAACTGAGTTACTTCAGGGGGTTTAAGATCATATAGATCATCAGTTGTCCATGGTAAATGAGGAGTATAGATCATGTGGAGAGGAAGGGGTGTCTGTGTGGATTGTTGCGGGTTGAGAGAGCATGTTAGCTAGAACATTCTAGTGTTCTTTGATATGGGTGACTGTAAAATTGTACTACAAAAACCATAAAGACCAACGAAGCAACTGGGAGTTTGGTATTTCTTTTTGTTTGAATTAGAGTATCTCCAAAAAACTGGACATATCCATTTTGACAGTGAAGTGACGTTCAATTAGATGAAATTAAATTTTTTCTATACTCCGTTTGATTGCCAATATTTTTTTAAAAGTTGAATGATAATGCAGTTAGCATCAAATAAGGCTCCACTTTTGTAACCACAAACAGTTCTAGTTTGTGTTGTGCTTTCTTCAATGAGTATGGTTGTCCAGTAATGGTCACTCATCTATTTAAAGTATCATTTTTTCTTTGTGTGGAATTTGAAGAGGTGGAAGGTTTTGGGCTAAGTGTTTAAGTTTGGGTAAGGTTGTGGATTGGGCATCAGACCATTGATGAGGATGCTTCTTGAGCATTTGTTGTAATGGGCTAATAATCTTAACAAGCTTGGGGATGAAATTTGCCATATAATTGGTGATCTTGAGAAACTACTGTATCTGTTTAGTAGTAACAGACCCATTAAGGAACTGAAGCAATTGTTGTGCTATACGAGGTTGTAACTGGTACTATCATTGGTAGATTTCATTCCTAAAATTCTATCTCCTTTTGCAAAAAGAGGCATTTCTTTCTTGCGATCATGATCCCATATTCTTAGAGGAGTTGGTGAAATTGGTGTCTTCATCCGATGAATAGATGAGGAGATCATCTATATAAATTAACATACAGTCTGTCATTAGCTGAAAAATCTTCATCATGGTTTGTTGAAAAATTGAGAGTGCTGTTTTGAGGCCAAAAGGTAGGACTGTCCATCGAAAATGGGCATTAGGTACGCAAAAAGACAGTTTTGCTTGTTTTGGGGTTGTACTTCTAGCTGCCAAAATCCTACTTTAAAGTCAAATTTGGAAAAAAAAATTTGCTTGGGCTAGGTTGGCAAGGAAAGTAGTTTGTTGAGTAAAGAGAACTGGTTGTCTTTTACAAACAAATTGAGAGGTCAGTAATCTATGACCATTCTGAGTTTTCTTCTAAATTGTTCATTGTGCTCATTGACATAGAAGGCTTAACATGCCCACTAGGATTTTGTAAGTTCAATTAGTCCTTCTGCTTGAAGATTTTGAAGTTTTGTAGTGGCTAAAGCAAGGTGATCATGGCTCATACCTGAGCGACTAGCTTTAGTGAGGCTTAAGTCTTTATATTTTTTGAAAGGAAGAGAGACCCAAAACTGAGATCTGGTCCACAAAGGATTGGGGTTTTTAAGCAGGAATTCTGAACGAGAATCTGCTGCTGAAGTTTCTAGTATCTTAGTTTGAATGTTTTGTTGAAAAGGGTTAATGTGGTAAAAAATGGGTTGGATTCATGGGTAGAAATAAGAGCGATGTACAAGTCCATCAGCCTTAAGGCAAGGCTTTTTATGGAATAATTGGACCAAAAGATCAAATCCAATGATAAAATCGTTTTGTGGGATGTCTGAGCCGATAAACTTGTGTATGAGGAGTATCTTAGAAAGAACTCAATGTATAACGGTTAACTTAACAAATAAGTTATGAAGACCTCATTGTTTGCGGCTCAGAATTGTTATTCATGCTGTTTCTAGTATTCTGGGGGAAGTTTGACAGGGTGAAATGTAAAACGGCTCTTGTGTCGAGAAGAGCAGTTATCTCTATAGGTTTGTCATACTTGGTAGGTCTAATGAGGACTGGAATGTTGGATATGATGACTTGAATGTCTATGGATAAAGCGGGTAACTTTAGAGGTTGAACTTGAAGGATATCAAGAGACGAATCTGTGTCTGAAGAGAATTCCAGAGAGGATGAATCTTTAGTATCTCTAGTTGATTCTATTACAATAAACACAGTGTGATAGTCTTTTGAATCTTATTCAGAAAACATATCCTATACATCAGAGGTTGCTGCATGATAAATCTGGTGAATGGTTTTGAGGATTTTTTGGATATTGTTTTGCAAAATGACCTTTCTTTTTGCAGACGAAGCATCGGTTGGAAGGTTGTTGGCTTTTTCTTTTTTTAAAATATCTTTTCTTAAACCTTCAAAAAGGTTTGGAGAAATGTTTTTGCTTTGAACGACGTTCATAAGAACAATCACAAGAATGTTCTTCTTTACACTTGACTTTAAGGCAAAACTTGTCACAAGCCGATCCGAATTTCTTCTAAATGCATTGGTAATTCTTGAGAAATTTTGAGCTGTTGCAAAGCTTCTTCAAATGATTTTATACTTGTTGATATAGATCTCCGAAAGATACTTGGTCAAGGGTTAAGCGTTGTGCTTCTACGTATTTCAATGTTTCTGCTCCCAATTGTTCTGGTAACTGGTTCAAGTAGGCTTGCTTGATGTTTGGATCATTAATTCTACCGATGAGGTAGAATCGTTGCCTTGCCATTTTAAAGCGTTTGTCAAGGTCCTTTTTCTTGAAGGAGCAACATTTTAATAGGAAGAATTCTTCACGAGCTTAATACTTGAACATGAGTGGGGCTTCCCAAAAACTTTGCATAGATGTAAAACAAGAATTCGTCAATGGTTGTAGAATTTAAAATGTTTGTCTGCCGAAATCTTCCAATTGGAACCACCATTTCTTTGTTCTTGGAGTGAGCAGTCGTCAAAAGTAAACAAGAAATGTTTACTATTGGGAAAAGGTGCTTTGGATATTGGTGATGACGATGATAGAGAGACTTGTTCTTCATCACCAGAAGGAATGTGAACTTGTGGGTTATGACGTGTGGTGTAAGATTCTACTTGCAAAAGGGTTTGGTTTAATGGACAGTACAGGAGTGATGTGTGTATTTGTTGAATGTGTGCGTCAGTAGCTGCAGAGTTGCTGATATGACTACTGATATGGATAGCAGAGTTGGCTGCATACATGGAATTAATGCTGAAAGTTCAAAACTTATCTTATCTTTAAATCTTTAGACTTATTATTATCTTTAATTTAGGCTTATCACTTATTCTTTATTATATTTCAACTCTATATAAAGAGCAATACAATGAATAAAAATTTTAGAGAGACTTTCAGAAAACAATTGCTCTCTCTCTCTCTCTTTTTTTTTCTCTTTGCCAGTTCACATTGCTAAACAATAACAGTTTGGTATCAGAGCCCTCTTCTTAAAGGGACTTGTGAGTGAACCAAGTGTATCCCATTAAAGACCTAAACACTTTATTTTAATCCATTCAATATATGGATTCTGAAACACCTTTCACAGCACTAGCACCACCTGTGTTTAATGGTGATAATTATCATGTTTGGGCAGTCAGAATGGAGGCACACCTAGAGGCAAATGATCTTTGGGAAGCAGTTGAGGAAGACTACGAAGTTCTTCCATTGTCAGACAATCCAACATTGGGTCAACTCAAAATTCGTAAGGAGAAGAAAGCAAGAAAGTCAAAGGCAAGAGCTACTTTGTTTGCTGCTGTCTCACCAGCAATTTTTACCAGAATTATGACCATGAAATCAGCATTTGACATCTGGAATTTTCTCAAGAATGAATACGAAGGAGATGAAAGGATCAAGGGAATGCAAGTGTTGAATTTGGTAAGAGAATTTGAGATGCAGAAAATGAAAGAGTCAGACACAATCAAAGAATATGCTAATAAATTTCTTAGCATTGTTAACAAAGTAAGATTACTTGGTTCTAAGTTTTCTGATTCTAGAATAGTACAAAAAATATTTGTAACTATTTCCGAAAGATTTGAAGCTACTATTTCTTCCTTAGAGAATACTAAAGATCTGTCAAGAATTACCTTGGCAGAACTTCTAAATGCTTTGCAGGCTCAAGAACAAAGAAGAATAATAAGGGCTGAAGGTTCTGTGGAAGGAGCATTGCAAGCTAAATTACAAATCAACCAAGGAGAAAAAGGCAAGAAAAATAAAAACAAACAAAAGAATTCCAGCACACCAGAAGCAACTGCTGACACCATCAACAATAATGGAGGAAAAAATAAAAAATTTCCTCCTTGTATGCATTGTGGCAAAAAGGGTCATCCTCCTTTCAAGTGTTGGAAAAAACCTAATGTTAAGTGTGATAAGTGCAACAAGTTGGGACATCATAAGAGAATCTGTAAAAGTAATTTTCAGCAGAAAAATGAGGCTCAAGTTGCAGATCAACATGAAGAGGAAGAGCAGCTATTTGTAGCAACTTGTTTTACAGGCAGTAACTCAAGTGAATGTTGGCTAATGGATAGTGGTTGTACCAATCACATGACCTATGATCAAGAGCTTTTCAAAGAGCTAGACAGATCAGAGGTATCAAAAGTTAGAATTGGCAATGGTGAGATCATTTCTGTCAAAGGAAAGGGAACTGTAGCCATTGAAAGTTGCACAGGTACAAAATTAATTACTGATGTTTTGTATGTACCTAATATTAACCAAAATTTGCTAAGTGTGGGACAATTAATTGAAAAGGGATTTAAAGTCATCTTTGAAAATAAACAATGTTTAATCAAAGATGCAAATGATAAAGAAGTTTTCAAGATTAAAATGAGAGGCAAAAGTTTCTCACTTGATCTAATGAAGGAGGAACAGGCAGCTTATCCCATTACAGTAAGCAATACAGAGATTTGGCATAAAAGGCTAGGCCATTTTCATCATGCTGCAGTACTGAAGATGCAAAGGAAGGAGTTAGTTCAAGGCTTACCTCACCTTGAGACTGAATTACCAAGCTGCAGAGTTTGTCAATACGGCAAGCAGGCAAGATTACCCTTCAAACAAGTAGCTTGAAGAGCAACTCAAAGGCTGCAACTGATTCACACAGATGTGACAGGACCTCAAAGAATTTCTTCACTCAAAGGAAGTAAATATTACATTGTCTTTTATAGATGATTTCACTAGAATATGCTGGATTTATTTCCTCAGGTTCAAGTCAGAGGTCGCAAGTGTGTTTTGGCGATTCAAGAAATGGATTGAGAACCAAAGTGGCTGTAAGATCCAAGTTCTGAGGTCTGACAATGGCAAGGAGTACACATCAGAAAAATTCAATTTGTTTTGTGAGGAAGCAGGCATTGAGCATCAACTTACAACTCCATACACTCCACAACAAAATGGAGTCAGTGAAAGAAAGAATAGAACAATAATGGAAATGGTCAGATGCATGCTTTACGAGAAAGTGTTGTCTAAAGAATATTGGGCAGAGGCTGCAAACACTGCAGTATTTTTGCTTAATAGACTTCCCACCAAAGCAGTAGATGGGAAGACTCCTTTTGAGGCCTGGTATGGTTATAAGCCCTCTTTGAAAAATTTTAAAGTGTTTGGATGCTTGTGTTTTACTTATGTGCCACAGATTAAAAGAGACAAGCTAGACAAAAAAGCTGAACCCGGTATTTTTGTGGGATATAGCTCAATATCTAAGGCATACAGAGTTTTTCAACCTCACACAAGGAAAATTCTAATAAGCAGGGATGTTCACTTCATGGAGAATGAACAATAGAGCTGGAATATTGTAGAAAAGTAGCTGATTACTGATCCTTTGCAAAATCAAAATGAGTTATTTGATGAACCTCCTGTAAGAGGCACTAGATTGCTTTCTGATATTTATCAAAAATGCAATGTTGCTGTTCTTGAACCAGTAGGGTATTGGGAAGTAGAAAAAGATCCCAAGTGGAGAGATGCAATGCAGGAGGAGCTCTCCATGATTAAAAAAAATCAAACTTGGGAACTAGTTGAAAGACCTAAACACAAAAAGGTGATTGGAGTCAAATGGGTGTTTAGAACAAAACTAAATGCAGATGGCTCAATCAACAGGCATAAAGCAAGGTTAGTGGTAAAAGGGTATACTCAAATTTCTGGAGTTGATTTCTTTGATACATTTGCTCCTGTTGCAAGGCTAGACACTATTAGATTGTTGTTAGCTATTGCAGCACAGAAAGGGTGGAAAATCTACCAACTTAATGTCAAGTCAGCATTTTTAAATGAATTTTTGGAGGAAGAAATCTATGTTGAGCAGCCTGACAGTTTTATTGTGAAGGAGCACGAAGACAAGGTCTATTTACTAAAGAAGGCTTTGTATGGTTTAAAACAAGCTCCAAGAGCTTGGTACAGCAGAATTGATGAATACTTATTGAAATTAGGCTTTGTTAAAAGTCTTAGTGAATCCACTTTGTATATCAAAAGTGATCAAGCTAACTTTATTGTGATCTCCTTGTATGTTGATGATCTCTTGGTTATAGGCAGCAATATTGAACTTATTCAACAGTTCAAAGAAGATATGATGCAAGTTTTTGAGATGACAGACTTGGGAGAAATGTCACACTTCCTTGGAATGGAGATTAAGCAAAAAAAGAATGAGATCTTCATTTGTCAAAAGAAGTATGCAAAAGAGATCCTAAAAAAATTCAACATGGAGAACTGTAAAAGCATGAGCACTGCTATGTGTCAAAAGGAGAAACTGCGCAAAGATGATGGAGTAGAAATAGTGGATGAAACATTCTACAGAAGCTTAGTTGGCTGCTTGATGTATCTCACAGCAACAAGACCAGATATTTTGTATGTTGTAAGTGTACTTTCAAGATTTATGAATTGTGCAAATGAATTTCATTTTAAAGCAGCAAAAAGAGTTCTAAGATATGTCAAGGGGACCTTAAGTTATGGTATCAAATTTTGTTCATCACAAAATTTCAAGTTGCAAGGTTACTCTGACAGTGATTGGGCAGGATCCTTAGATGATATGAAAAGTACCTCAAGTTATTATTTCAGCATTGGATCAAGAGTATTCACTTGGTGTTCAAAAAAACAGGAAATAGTTGCGCAATCAACAGCTGAAGCAGAGTTTATAGCAGCCACAGCAGCTGTTAATCAAGCTTTATGGCTAAAAAAAGTTCTAACTGATTTAAACTTGGAACAAAAAATGAGTACAGAGGTGATGGTAGACAATCATGCAGCCATAGCCATTTCCAATAATCTAGTTTTTTATGGAAAAACTAAGCATTTCAGTATAAAATTGTTTTTTCTCAGAGATGTTCAAAAGAATGGTGCAGTATGTTTGAAGTATTGCAAGACTGAAAATCAACTAGCAGATATCTTCACTAAAGCTCTTCCTAAAAGCAGATTTGAGTTTTTAAGAGAGAAACTCAGAATCTTCACCTACTGATGCAAGGAGGAGTGTTGAATGTGTGCATCAGTAGCTGCAGAGTTGCTGATATGGCTACTGATATGGATAGCAGAGTTGGCTGCATACATGGAATTAATGTTAGAAGTTCAAAACTTATCTTATCTTTAAATCTTATCTTTGATTTAGGCTTATCATTATCTTTAATTTAGATTTATCACTTATCCTTTATTATATTTCAACTCTATATAAAGAGCAATACAAAGAATAAAAATTTTAGAGAGACTTTCAGAAAACAATTGCTCTATTTCTCTTTTTTCTCTTTGCCAGTTCACATTGCTAAACAACAACAGTATTTTCAAGTTCTGGTTCAAGATTTGAGTTTGTAAACACATTAGGGTTTATGGTGAGGTTGGATAGGTACTGAGATAATGGGTTGATGCCTAATTAGGTTGGAGGAGGTGTTGTGGTAATGGTGTAAAAGGTTGTTTGTTCTGGGCTGTAAAAGCAGAGGGTGTGAAAGCAGAAGGCTGTACAATTTTCATTTTAAAAATTTTTGTGGCTGTTGTGGCCTGTTCTTATTCAAAGATATGTTTTTTTGTCTCATAAACAAATCACTGCTTCACATCAGAGCTTCATAAGCTGCATGGGCATGGATAGAGGTCGAGCGAATTTTGGAATCCAATGTAAACAGTGCTAGCAAATAATCCAAAATCTTCGTACGGTAAATTGGGCATTGAAATAATTCATTTTTCGTTGATGGTGATCAAAAGGAATGGCCATTTGGTGGTGCAGTCAACTGGTGTTACAAACTGCTGCAGTGCCTCAATGAGGTTTAGGATCCTCCGCTGTTGTTGTTGATGCAGTTGGCCTCAAGTCTGTAAATAATTTTATTTTTAAAATTAAATAAAACCGGCAAAATTTATTGTTAATTTCCATACAGGAAGCACCGACGGGGAAAAGGTGGTCCACTAATTGGATTTTACAACTGAGCCTAAGTTTAGTAGACCGAAGCTGTTCAAGTCAACAATGAGCTTCTATAAAGCGAGATGAACAACTCAAAACGGTAATAGCCAGCGGGGAAGAATTAAAAATGGCAGAGGAGGAATCAGGCAGGAAACAGAATCATTTTGTTCTGGTGCATGGAGCAAACCATGGAGCTTGGAGTTGGTACAAGCTCAAACCACTGCTGGAGGCAGCCGGTCACCGGGTGACGGCGATGGACCTAGCAGCTTCAGGGATCAACATGAAATCAATCCAGGATGTTCGCACACTGAACGAGTACAATGAGCCTTTGTTGGAGATTTTGGCCTCACTTCCTCCCGATGAAAAGGTTATACTGGTTGGACACAGCCTGGGAGGCCTAAATTTGGCACTGGCGGCAGATAAATTCCCAGACAAAATCTCAGTTGCCGTTTACTTAACAGCTTTCATGCCAGACACCAAACACCGGCCATCTTATGTTCCGGAACAGGTACGTATTTGTTACCTTATCTACAAATTTAAACTTAAAAAGGTAAAATTCCAAACAATTGTACTCAATGTTCTTCTCACCTACTGATTTTATAAAAGTTCGACCTTGCATCCAAGGAGCTTTACGTTTAGTTTACGGGTCTAAATTTGTTTCCTTTATACCAAATTGACTCAGAAGTAATCTCTTCTCTCTCACATAATGGAAGGAAGGTGAGAAACCACTCAACTATAGTCATGAGAAACCACTCAACTGTTGTCATACTCATGGTTGTAAAGTTAAAAGCAAATATAGTATAATGGTGAATCTGCAATTCCAAGGGCAATATCCAACACTAGCTAGAAAATTTGGCAAGAGGCGTATTTGGCTTTCATAATTTGCCCTTATTTATTGTTTTTTTTTGGGGGTGGGGTTTGAAAAGTATTGCGAGAGGACTCCAACAGAAGCCTGGATGGACACTCAGTTTTTGCCTTATCACAACACCATGGATCCATCTCTGCAGACAATGTTTTTCGGTCCCAAGTTTCTCACGTTCAAGCTCTATCAGTTGTGCCCCCTTCAGGTATCTCTCCCACGTACCCAAGTAATAAAAATCAGAGGTGCTATCAAATATTCTACGCTAACGTGTAAATATTTTTGACTTGTTAAGGATTTGGAGCTTGCCAAAATGTTAGTAAGACCAGGATCATTCTTCCTGAACGACTTGTCCAAGGCAAATAAATTCAGCAATAAGGGATACGGATCGACTCCTCGAGTCTTTATTGTATGCAGCGAGGATGTTGCAATACCCAAAGAATTCCAGTACTGGATGATCGAGAACAATCCTGTTAATGATGTGATGGTGATCGAGGGTGCAGATCATATGTCCATGTTTTCAAAGCCACAAGAACTCTGCGATTGCCTCTACAAGATTGCACAAAAATATGCTTGAAACATACGTGCGGGGATTTAGCAGGAAAAACATGACTATCACGGTAATTTTGGATGTTGATGTGTGATATGATGGTGTGGGAAATTGGGTGGTAAAGCGTTTTCAACTTGTTCTAGTCGAAGGGCCCATGCTTGCTTTCTCTTTGGACTACCAATAATCTGTGGTGGGCGAAACCAGTATCTTGCCTTGTTGCTTAAAGAATATATCAATGAATAAGACATTATTCCTGATGCTTCCACTGCTGTTCTTTATTTTAAAAAAGTGGTTGCGTACTCAAATCAAATATACTCAAAATTCGATCAATTACAACTCAATTTAGATAATAATTATATTCAATGAGTCAATTTTGCTCCAACTCTTATCCTTATCTATTGGCAAAACTATGAGCACCATGAAATTAAAGCCTCAGTATTTGCCGTGGTTCCAAGCATTTTAGCAGAGGCACAAACAATGAGCGCAGCCCGGTTCTACTTTTATGTCCTGGGCGCAAAGTGAAAGAAGCATGCATTGGGCATCTCTTGCGCACAAACTGGTCAAGAACTAAAACCCTCTTTCTTTCTGATGAAACCAAGGCAAATTAAAACTAATAGCATGTAAGCTATTAAAAAGATTATATCTCATACAACAGGTGCCCAGGAGGCTGGAGAAAGACGCCCCCGTGAGACCTGGCAATATCACAGTATGGCTTCCTTTTGAACTGTAGTGTCTCTAATGTAGTTTTAGACCATATCTTTCGAATGAATGAATAAATGAATTTTCTTGAGTAAAACCGTCTGTCTTCGCGTGTAAAGATAACTGTACTTCCACAATCAACGGTTTTGCATTGTTTGCATTTGCATAAACAATAATCCATATGTTCTGCTTGTTTAGTGCAGACATATGAGATGCGAAGACAAGATCATTGACATAATTATTGGTTTTGTTTAGGGCAGAAACATGACATGCGAAGGTAACATCTTTGACATAATTATTGGTATCTTTGCATTATTTTCCCACCATTCTTTCAACTGTTTAGCCTTGACGTCACATCAAATCACTCGGACTTATAAGAAACACAAGTCTTTAGTTGTAAGTTACCAAGTTTCACCCAGAAAGAGTGCATGACTTTAAAGTATATTTACCAGCGATGGTCCTGGAGGCGAGAGCAGAGTTCCTTAGGCTTGGAAAACATGACCATATGATCAGAACCACTGATCAGTTTCACTTCATCCGTCGGATAATTTGTTATCATCCACCTCTGCAAATCTTCTTCTATCAACTTGTCTTGATCGCACACAATGTAAACTCGATGAACTGATCCATATATCTCCTTGGTTACTGCCACTGCTTCGTTCAGCATTTCTAAATATTTATCCACCGGGTGAGATTTCGCTGACAGCACAGCTAGTGTCAAGTCCTGCTTCATTCAAATCATCACAATTTATGGGACATGCATGTGATTTATATGACCACACAACTGTAATTCTATAATATGCGTTCCTGTTCATCTTCCTCGTACCATGACACAATACTTGAAAGAAAGTCTTATTAGAAAAGTCTTGTGGTAAAATAAAATTATCGCAAAGTTCGGTAAATGCTACTGTGATGAATTAATAGTGACTTGCCTCGGATGGGAGAGCTGGGTGGTAACTTTGAGGCCCTGAAATTAGGTCCAAGAAGACAGGAGGTGGAGGTGGGTTGATTGTTAGCCCCATTGTTGAATGTGCATATGGAGTCCATGTCGGAATCCAATCTACCTTCATACTGTGAAGAAGAGGTTCATTAGATTTTCATAAAAACACTATTGAAAGTGTCAAATCCTGGTTCAATTCATTACAAATTGTGAGACACGTTATCTGGCTGACTGGCCCAATCCATTACAAATTGAGTTGAATAAGAAATGAATGAATACAGATAGAGGGCAGGGTAGTCTTGCGTCGAGGGGGGAGAGCTGGTAAAACTTAGATGCCATGAAGCTTGGGCCAAAAAGCATGGAGGTCGGTAGGTTGTTGGGCCCATTATCAAATGCATAATTGAGTCCATTGGAGAATCCAATCTTCGAGAATACTGTGCTTTTCGAAGAAAAGGTCACTTGTTAATTTCCCCCAAGGCAACATTAACAGAAGGTTTCTAACATATCAGAGCAACCATCATATGGGACCCCGAGTAAATTCAACCAAAGAAATCAAGATATGTTTGTTACTATTTTGAAAATGATTCTAGCCCAGATGTTCGTTGTCCGCATTTTGTATCATTACAGGACAATTTTGTCTGAAGTTACAGGCTTGACTGATTCAGAATTCAGTATCATTACGGCATCTTCCATCTCACTTAATGCCTTAACAATGAAACGACTCTGCTTGTTAGAATACATGAGCTTTCTGAAAAGTCCGCTTTGCTATTTAGAAATGACAGCGCTGGTAACGGCATTAGACCAAAAGAAATTGGAATCGCATGAACAATAGTAAAAGTTGGATGTGGGCAAATGGAAAACTTTATGAATGTTCCAGGCAAGCCAAGGAACAGAAGATTTGATTAAATGATGCCATTGCTTAGCCCATCTATTTTATCAAGCATGGTTCAACAAGGAAAAGTTTTTGAAGGTGGTACAAGGGGTCTGAGTTTTCAATCTAATTCACACTTAAGATAAAGAGGGTTTGCTTTTTATTTATATAGCATTTTTTAAAAAATCCAATTTAAATAAATAAATAAATACAAGGAAAGAAAGAAGAAGCAAGCATAGCATCTCAGAAGGCTACCATTGAATAATGAATGTCACTTAAACACGTCATGGAAATGTTAGTACACAGGAGATACACAAATAATGTTGGTCAAAAATTGTCCCAAATGATGTGGCATAACATGTAGTGGGGCATCAGTCGCTACATGTCTCGTCTCAAATGAAGCGGCGTGTGATGTGGCATTCAAGTAGAAGACAAATATTTACGATTTCAATAACAATTATCACAAAATCTCACCACCTCACCTAGCATTATTTGTGGACACAGTGAAATTTTTGTGCATAATGGTCAACCGCCACAGTACATGGATCTTTACCAGTGAAGGTGCGTCCCTCAGCAACTCGGTAAAGTTCGGTGTGTGCACTTGTGAACAAGAGAAAAGAGAATCGGGTACCTCCTCGGGTATAGCTGCTGAACGCAGGTCGGGGCTTGGCATCAAAGCAGCGCAAAAAACTGCAACAGAAACTTTCTCAGGGAACCTTTTCATGGCATCAGATATGCTTAACCCACCTATGCTGTGGCCCACCAGAATCACCCTCTCCTCTGGAGGGAGGGATGCCTTGAATTTCATCAAAGGTTCAAAGTAAGCCGAAAGTGAATGAAGCTCATGAACTTGCTTTGGGTGTATGCCACAAGCAGCCAGGTCTAGAGCTGTGACTTATTGACCCGCTGATTTCAGAATAGTCATCACCATGTACCAACACCACGCTCCATGACAGGCTCCATGAACAAAAACAAAATGATTTCCCTCTTTCTCCATTCCCTACAAGTCTTTCGATCTCTTGCATCCAGTTTAGTATTACTTTTATACTTCAGGACAACTTTATTTGGATTTTGACCCACAAGTTTAGTTCCTTCAGAGTAAGACAATACCAATTTTACGCCAATTTCATATCACTTGTTACATGATTTACACAGGACCCGTGGAAAAACCTACAGACGTATCAGAAAAGAGACAACTTGTTACCAGTCACACATTCATCATAGATATTTGGTTGGTCATCAGAAAAGACACAACATGTAGCCACTATATGTCTAGAAGAAAAAATCTTGCCCAATTGAACTGAAAACCTTCAGAGAGAGGAAAAGGGTTAATGGTTGGCCCTTCTCGAGATCCTCATTATCAAAGACAATAGAAAGAATATTCCCATAGCCAAAATAAGGTCCATGCAATACAAGGAAATATTCTTACCTCCGTCAACTGTTTCAAGATTCTCTGTAATCGATAGCACCAAAATATCAACAGGAAATTGCCCCAATTATTTTGACAAACCAGAGCACTCTTTCCAGACATCTGTCCCAGTTGCTCCGATAAATATTTCTACCTTCATTTTTTAATAATTAAACCAACAGGAGTTCTTTTTTGCAGTTTCTTCTTAATATTAAACATTACTGGAGTAGCTTCCTAAATTGGTCCTCCAATCTTGAAAGTTGCATGGTCTTCTTGCTTGGAACAAAGTTCCTGAAATCTCATTAAACTGCAAAACAAATAAATAAATGAAACAAATACATTTTCCATTATAAAAGAACAACATGTCAAGAAAAACTGTATTTGCAGATTCAAAATCAAGTTACGCAGACTTTGTGATCATCCATACAAAGAACTCTTGAGCACGTTGTACAATAAATTCATGTATGTAAAATTCAACTCTAAAGATAAAAGGGTTATAACTTGACTCATTTTTAAATAAAAACTAGATCAACATTGTTTTTGCTTTTTACCACCAAACATTGTGAATTTAATGACATTGGAAAACCCCTGCTGCTCATAAGAGCACAGGTGTTCCATAGAGTTATAATATCATTCACAATTCCTTTAATAATTAACTCTATTCTAGGACATTGACCAATTTTAGGATCATAGCTTACACAAATTAGAAGATATTAATTGCTCAATTTCCCAAGTGCCGAAATAAAGTATCCTTTTTTTCCACTTTTTTCTAGAACCAATGTAAGCACAGCAGAATGACAAACCATTTAACAAAAGCATATAAAGAAAAGTTACAGCTACTCAAAGAAGTGTGGTGAAAGAGAGAAGACAGTACCGTCTTAAAAGCACTTTTGGATTATATAGAAAAAGATTCTTCTGGTGAAGGTTTTCCATGGATGACTTCAAAGAAAGCAAACAATCTTTGGCTTCCTTGTAATGTGATCCTCTAGTAACATAGTGTTTCGAGCAACATTCAAGGTCATTCTCACATTCCTTCTCAAGTGATGGAAGCATGTTTTCCATAGTTGTAGATGGTATCCTGCCTTGATTATTTGAGCTTTCCAATACCACTTTTCTTCTCTTATCAGATAACTGATTTGTGATTTTCCCCCCTAAAGAAAATTCCATAAACAAGGGCCACGAATCGATCACCAACCGCAAGCACCTAGAAAGAAATACGCAGAAAGCAATGACCACAAAAAAGCATGCCAAATTTGGCTGACATAAGACAAAATAATTATAAGACAGAGTTTTCCTCAAGTCCCACCCTTTAGAGACAAGAATATTTTAATGCAGCACATTTTACTCAAAATTGAAGCAAATAAAATAAGTACAACAAATAAATTCATCAAATAGTCGATTTATCAAAATATCAAATGCCAGATAATCCCCATTCACTGCAAATTTAAGCTTTCTCAATTCAGTAAAAGGGTTAGGATGCGAAGAAAACAACTAGAACACACACCTTAAAAGATATTCAGCACAATCAATTCCTGTGTCCTTTGAAATAAGGTAATCAAGAAGCACTTGATGGTCATAGTGTAACTGCAAACAGAAAAGACACGTAATATCCGTGATTCCAACAGATAATTTGACAATTAATAGAAGAAGCACATTAACACATGGACATAAAAGACTTACCTCAGCCAGAAATAGATGGAACAGCTTTACAGGATTAAAAACATTTGACACATGAAAAAGTATATCTTCCTTCACATCCTGAGATGTCCAACTTCTTGTGTCAAACCTACATTCAGCTCAAGAGTCCGTTAAAAGTGCACTTAACAAACTAAGTCAGCAAAACCAACTAAAATTTACCCCTTACCTTTGCTCTACACAGAATGGCACGCTAAGCAATTGCAGAAGCACTTTGAATAACACATCATCCTATAGTTTCAACAGAAAGAAAAATAATTACAAATTGTAATGAAGAGCATCCATAAGATGACAAAAGAACAGAACTAGAGTGTAACACAATGCAATAACCACAAACCAACATATCCAGATTGGCAAACAAAAATATGAAAAATGCCATCATATATTGACCTTGGCTTTAGAAATTGTGTACATTATTCTCCATATTGCCGAAAATTCAAATTTTCAGACCATTAAAATATTGCTTTGTCATATTATAAGCACAACAAATGCGCCACCTTCAACATAAGTCAGCAAAGATGACTCAAGCCATATCAGAGTCCACACATTAAATTTGCACCCATCCCAATTCAAGACATTTATAGTAAGCCATCCATTCATGCTATACTCCATCTAAGAAATGAAGTCTATCCTAAAACCAAAAGCTACTTTCAACTGTCAGTCTACCCAAAACAAAAATAGATACTAGCTCGTCACATTTCTTCATTCTCCAAGTGTCTTTCAGTCCAGCATAAACATAATATTGGTTTGGCTTGTCACCCTGCCCCAATCAATCAAGAACATGAAGAATGGGAGCAAGTACTAAGAACTATCAACCACTCCAATTGATCATTTACAATGGGCAAAACAAGTACAGCTTTCTAAAACTAATATTTTAGCCAAAAATAATGAGTGAAACCTGATTGAGTGTACAAAACCCGCATCAACCCCAAACACAAAATCAGCCACCAAAGGAACTAATATCTAGACATCAAAATCTGCATAAATTCAGCTGCCCCTGAAACTTTTATTCACATGAGTTCATCATACTCTTGCCACCCAAAAAAGTCGCTAATGCACAGTGAAAATATATACCCCTTCACATAAGGTGCAAGGATAAACTTTGACAGATAGATGCTATAACTAAATAAGATTACAATGTAGAACATGAATTCCATACCACTAGACAATATTTCACAGACCCTGAGTGTACAGATTTTTTGGAACAGAAATGGGGAATTTCAGCATGCAATAATAAATTTTAGGACACAAATCTTCAAGAACAATCATGCAACCTTTTAAAAAAAGACTTTAAAAGGATAATTGCTTTGGGCGCAGAAGACAAACCTCATGCGCGAATAGCCAGAGGAAGGATAAGGAAAAGTCCATACACTTTTCCATATATCTTGCATAGTCCACCAATATATCCAATGGGAGATGCCCTTGAAGCCACTTATATAGTTCTAACAAACCTTTCTTTCTACAATTACAATCCAAATCTGTGTCAAACATCAAGCATGAGTCAGCAGTTGCACATGCACAATGCTTCCTCTTGTCTTCATTTAGGCTGATCAAACTGAAGCAACACCTCAGGAAAAGGAAAACAGCTTGTCTTTGTAAGTGACGAGAACAGATATATACATCTCCATCAGAGTTAATCAATAGAAATGGAGAACCTTCTAAACAGTCATCCTGAACAGACTCACGTGAAGCTAGGGGCTGCCACAAGAGCTCTTGGAAGTAATTATTAAGAAGCTGCAACCACAAAACAAGAATGCAACAATCCAGAACAATTTGGGAACTCAGCCTGATCAGTAGAACCTGCAAAATATGTTTCAGCCAAGTAGTTAGGTAGACTTAGATAATGTGATACATTTTATCATGGATCAAAGGTACAACTGACACATATGGAGATATAATAATGTTATATAATAAAAGCAGTGGCTAAAATAATAAAAACAATTGGGTAAATGCATTGCATTTAAGATAAAAATAAAAAAGATGACTGAAAAAAAGAGAGGAAAATAACTGAACTTGTGTCCAGCTGTTGTTATCTGGAACAAATGAAGGTAAATGTTTTGAATCCTCAAATATGATAAGTAAAAAACAAATAAAAGATTATATATATACATAAAAAATAAAATAAAACAAAACACCTTTGACGACTAATTTAAGATCGCTGCAAATTGTAAGCACAGGTAATTCATGAAAAAGAATATAACATACATGAAAAATTCTCATCACCAGCACAAAAATGTAATAATGTTAAAATTAATAAAGCACTATAACTAAACATTTTTTAGTTTGCGTCTCTTGTCCTGCAGATAAGACTATGAATTGGAAGCATTTTAGCATCCAAAGTAACTACTGCATTTGTGGCATAGTAGCTAGGCAAACAGCACATTTAGAGATCCTACCTAGAAGCAATAATATTTAGGATGTAATATATCCATCAATTTTTAGGGCAACGGCCTGTAACTCAGTGCTTTTCTTAATCCTAGAGTCATAGAATAAGATATAAGCAAATATTTCTAAAGGCTGCATAACTTGCATTCCTAGTATCTTCTTACCAACAAAGAGTAATTATACTTCTAGACAATTTCCCAAGAATAACTGAAAAAAAAATATTTTCCAGGTGCATGTTTTTAAATTCATCAAACAGGCAGCTGAGGTAAATCCATACCAACAACTTGTGTCTGAAGTACTGAGAGATGCAAGTTATAACACGTGCTCCGTGCTTGCTGAGGCACCAATAGAAAAGTTTGGGTACAAAGTTGGTGATTACACAAAGAATTGGATGTTCATTTAAAGAACAATCAGTGTCATTGACAGATCCGCTTTGCTCAACCATTGAACAGAGTAACTGAATTAAATTCCCCAGAAACACAACCCTAGACCCCTCTTGCTCCAAGGTTTCCGGACCCAAAGCGTCTCCAGTAAAGCTATTCTGAGTACTATAAATAACATCCATGGAATCCCAAGGCACATTTGAAAGACAAGAATGCACTAAATCTAAAAATAGTTTGGCAAGATTATCATCATGGTCATAATCTTGCTTCAAACATTTTAATATGTTGCGTAAAACTCGAACAATTTCAGCCAAAGTAGACCACTCGGCATTTTTCAATCTAGATTTTATGAGAACCAAAAAATTTGATGAATCAAAATGTGAATTCCCTGAACCAGCTGTTGAAGATGCAGAAGAAAAAGATAATATATCGGTAACCGCCAACTCCAGTGAGAGACACAGAGAACGAATAAAAGTATCCCAGTTGCTTCCCTGCAAAACAATTATATTAAATGTAATAAAGCCTACAATTCATAACAATCTGCACCAACCTAATATGAAGGAAAATGCATTGACATACAGATGTAACCAGGAACTCAGATATGACTACTAGAATGTTGCCAGCCAAATGTTGAACATACCGACTCTTAATACTAAGCAAAAATATCTGCAGCCAAACAGAAAACATAAAGAGGTCAAATGGTCAAGATCAATCGCGTAATGCTACCATAATAAGCAATTTACATTCTCAGTAACTACACCAGCTAAACCAACTACCATCCGTGCATACAACTTCCACAAAAGATGTTAAATACCCTCAAAAGGTAAGCCTACACTTTCAAAATATTAACAGTACAAATTTGTCAAGTCATAACTATTTTTTTTTAAGGCTGTGCTTCAAGTTTCTGAGAATTTCATTCCAAAGAAACAATTAAATAAATGAAATATAAGGTGACATAAATACGCAAATACCAAGTCAGCGACGATGTTGGATAACTGGTGATGAGGATCCTCTAATGGTGTTCTCAATTCATCGTTAGAAGCATGGTCAAGTTCGCGAGTCCAGAGCTGAATTTGTCTCAAAACCTGAAGCAGACAATAATTCATGAAGATATAATCGTCTGTGTGAGCAGCTAAAGACGTTGGATTAGATAAGGCAGCGAAATTCGAGCGAACCTGAGAGAGAGAAGCGAGGAGTTCTTTCT
This sequence comes from Xylocarpus granatum, assembly GCA_019650275.1. NCBI lineage: Eukaryota > Viridiplantae > Streptophyta > Magnoliopsida > Sapindales > Meliaceae > Xylocarpus > Xylocarpus granatum. Next base: position 124,281 of record BNST01000464.1, on the reverse strand, counting down.
CTTGCTCCTTGGTCAAATAAACTCCGTCCAGTTCCTACAATTACGGTGGAGATGGAACAGAGATCAGCAAGAATGAAAATGAGAACAATAGAAAGTAAAGAGTAATGGACCCGACGATGTACGGATGGACAGAATCATGGATCAGCCGGTGAAGACGCGAGTATTCGGAGCCGCTAGACATTTTTCAGCTACGTTGTTATTTTTCTCTTCTGCCTTTCACATCCAAAGGCTCACAAAAGGGCTGGTGGCGAGTACTCAAAACGCTGCGTTTTACAACGAGGAAGATAACGGCCTTTGTTACTGGTTTTTCATTTTTCTCTGTGGCCCAGTTTTGAATTTATTTATAATTTTAGCCCATCCTAAAATTTCCTCTTATTATTGACCAAACCATAGACTTTTGAAAAAAACACCTGTCTTTTTCTCATTATTTTCAACTAAAAAAAGCTCGCACAAAATTTTTATAAATTTTAATTTACATCAAATAATGTATATATATTTTCTAAAATGTAATGTTGATTTAAACTGAAGATTTTGGATTAATTATTAAAGAAGAAAGATTTTTAAAATTTTTTATGTATTTAATTAAAAATTTTAATATATTTTTGAAAAAATTGGACAAATTTTATGTAAAAAATTATCAAAATACCAAATTTTAAGATGAATTAAAATTATAAATAGGTTCAAAAATTGGGTTATATAAAGAAAATTTGTGATCAATTTGATATAAATCCAATCTCAATTTTAGGAAGGACTAAAATTATAAATAGAAAAAAAATTGAGTCATTTAAAAAAAAATTCATTGTTACCGAAGGGCGGCCGTAGGGGCCTGAAATGCAATAATCTAATTTTCGTTTCCTATATTTAAATCCAAACTGCTGGAGTTTTGGCGGGTGAGTTTCCGTTTCAACGAACAGAAGCACAGAAGTCGTCTTTTTTATGCCGCCATCACATGACGCATCCGTCGTATCAACCCTCATACAAATATGCACCACAGTAACCTCCTTCAGAAGAGCCCGGCAACTCCACGCTCTCATCCTAACTTCCGCTGTCACACCCATCAATGTCCAATCTCCGTATCTGTGCAACAACGTCCTCTCGATGTACGGGCGGTGCGGCTCATGCGGAGATGCGCGACAAGTGTTCGAGAAAATGCACAAAAGAAGTATAGTTTCGTATAACGCACTCGTTGCAGCCTACTCTCGGGATCATAATCATGCACATCTGACATTCAAATTAGTTAATCAGATGGAATTTGAATACTTGAGGCCGAATGGTTTGACTTTTACAAGCTTGGCACAAGCGGTTTCGTTGCTGGAGGATCGGTTACTGGGGTCCCTGCTTCATGCCAAGGTGATTAAATACGGTTTCTCAGACGATACTTGTGTTCAAACGTCTTTACTCGGGATGTACTCAAATTGTGGGGATTTAGAATCTGGGAGGAAAATTTTTGGTTGTATAGGGGAGAGAGATGCTGTTGCATGGAATAGTATCATTCGTGGGAATTTCCAGAATGATGAGGTAAAAGAAGGGCTTTATCTATTTGGTGCTATGGTGAGATCCGGTGTAACTCCTAATCAGTTTACTTATTCGATGGTTTTAAACTGTTGTGGCAGAACGGGAAATTTTAGTTGCGGAAAACTTATTCATGCCAAACTGATCGTGTCAAACGTTCAAGCTGATTTGCCTTTGCAAAATGCCTTGCTTTACATGTATTGTAATTGTAGTAACACCCAAACAGCATTTAGTATTTTTAGCAGAATTAAAAACCCAGATCTAGTTTCATGGAACTCATTAATTGCTGGGCACGCAGAAAACGGTGATGGAGAAAGGGCAATGCATATGTTTATTCAGTTGTGGAGAATGTCGCTTCCAGAACCAGACGAGTATACTCTTGCGGCCATCATTTCTGCTACTTCTGCTTTCCCAGCTTCTGATTATGGGAAACCTCTACATGCCCTAGTTATAAAATCAGGGTACTACAGAAGCGTGTTTGTGGGAACTACACTTATGAACATGTATTTCAAAAATGGTGATTTGGAATCCCCACAGAACATTTTTAAGTTGATTTCAGAAAAGGATGTAGTACTTTGGACCGAGATGATCATGGGTCATTCGAGAATGGGTGATGGGGAAAGTGCAATCAAACTCTTTTGTGAAATGTGTCGAGAAGGCTATAAATGTGATAGCTTTGCTCTTAGTGGGGCTTTGAGTGCATGTGCGGACCTTGCAATTTTGAAGCAAGGTGAGATGATTCATTCCCAGGCTATGAAAACAGGGAATGATGTTGAAATGTCTGTATGTGGGAGCCTGGTCGATATGTATGCCAAAAATGGTGATCTTCAAGCTGCTCAATCAATATTTTCTGAGCTTTTGCAGCCCGATTTGAAGTGCTGCAATGCAATGCTTGGGGGTTATAGTCAACACGGAATGGCAGGGGAGGCATTCAATTTCTTTGACACAATCCTGAAACATGGCCTAAGGCCAGATCAAGTAACATATTTATCGCTGCTGTCTGCTTGCAGCCATAGTGGCTTGGTCGAAAGAGGGAAGTTCTTGTGGAATCAAATGAAGGAAAATGGTTTAACTCCTGGGCCTAAACACTACTCTTGCATGGTCAGTTTGTTAAGTCGTGCAGGACTGCTGGATGAGGCCAAAATTCTGATTATTGAGTCACCTTGTACTGAAAACAGTATAGAACTATGGAGAACTTTGCTAAGTTCAAGTGTCACCAAGAGAAATTTCAAAACGGGGATACATGCAGCGGAACAAATTTTAAGATTAGATTCAGACGATGGTGCTGCTCATATATTGCTTTCCAATCTTTACGCTGCTGCAGGTAGATGGGATGCTGTTGCAGAAACAAGGAGAAAGATTAAAGGATCAATGTTGGAAAAGGAACCTGGGCTAAGCTGGATTGAAGCCAAGAATGATGTTCACGTATTCTCCTCTGACGATCAATCACATCCCAAGGTTGGTGAAGCCCAGGCCGAACTGCAGAGGCTACACGGGAACATGAGAAAAATTGTGACATATGAATTTGATGAGAGAGGTTTTACAAAGGATGTAGAGACTAGATTACTGGCAAAGTGATTTAACTGTTCTAGCACAAAGTATGTTGTTGGCAGAGCACAGAGTCAAGGCTACATATTCCTCTGCTTCGGGCACTCCGACTGAATTTAATTCAATCAGTAGGCAATTGTATCAAGAAAACAAAAATTTCAAATATCTATTAATTGCACAATATTTCTGTAAAACTTTTTGATAATATTGGAAAAGTATGATGGAAGACAATATTTCAATCATTGGTCCAATGGAATTAAACACATGAGCTCATCAGCAACAAAATCCAAGAAGCAATCAAATCTAATCCGCGTGACATGAGAGAGCTTATTTTGACATGCTCGATATCTCTGACACCCGTGACCCGACTACAAGATTTTTATGATAACCATCTCTACAAACAACCTACCTAAAGGTGTTATACAACATCGTAGCAAGTTAGAAACATGGATCTCACATCCTGGACCTGAACAAGAGGTAATTAGAGATCCCTTTAACTTCAGAAGAAATGATGGCACTTGCTGGTTTGGCATTTACTGTGTGAATCCCTTCAGAAGCAAGCAATGATTTGAGCAATAGGACGTCCCCCCTGAAATTCAAGACCTGAATCCACTGCAATTAGCGTCGAGCAGTTCGAGTTTTTGGCCTGGTAGATTTCTGCAAGGAAAGAGGTGCAGAAAGGAAAATTCAGTACATGATACTGTGTATTAAGGTAACCCATAAGTGAAAGGTCTAGACTAAGCTCCAGAGCAAAGAGCTGCCTTGATATCATATGTGCAAGTAATAACTTGCACTAAAACAAGGTTTGGCGCAAGGTTCTTTTTTAGGTGCAGATTAGCATAGAAATTTAAAATAAAAAGTTGAATTATATTTCACTCACTGATGCAGCCCCAAAGCTAGCCCCAGATCCTGTTGCACCACCTGTGATTCAGACAAAAGGAATAGCAAGGACAAATTTCATCACCATCTCCAAAAAATAACCTCATATGCTTTTAATTACAAGAAATATAAATATGTAGCTATTAACCAAGAAAAGACCTGCTCCTCTCCTCTTTTTAGCTGCAATACTTTATACAGATATTGGATAGTATTACTTTGTGTCAACAATAAAACAAAAAATATATCACGATAACCGTTTGATGAAGTATAATTTTAAATCATATTAGGGAAATGTCGGCCTTTGATTCCATGGTTAATGTAACCTACAGTATATCTGCCAAATAGTCAACAAGACAAGCGGTACAAGTCTAAATGCCTTTCAGGTTATGCAGGAATTTTATGTCATTGTCAAATTAACTGCTTGTACAATGGTCATAAAATTTAACTAACATCAAGAAATCAACGTAGGAGTCCTGTTAGGAAATAGCAACTTGAGATTATCTCAAGCCAGAATCAAATTTTACAAGTACTTGAAGGGAAATATTTCAAGGATTTTCAAAGTTATAGAGCTAAATGGCTAGAAAACCTTTGGACAACCACCTTCTCAAGCCACTATGTGCACAGTAATTTTGCATAACAAATTTAAGCAATGCTGTTGTAGTATCTGCACTAGCCAAATATAATGCTGCCACAAACAAAACCTACTTTGCTAATTTTGTTATATCAATATAGTCAGCAACGATACAGCATGAATGAAAGTAACCACCAGTTTTGAAAGAGAGCTTTGTTTCAAACCATAGTAAAATGAAAAAACAAATGTTGCTTTCATTGTAGAGATAGAAATTTAAACCTCTTATGGAATTAACAATACCTGATGCAAATGGCGTTGAAAAAAGTGAGCCTCCAGCAGACGTTGTAGACCCAAAAGATGGAAGAGCACTACTAAACGAAGAGGGAGTTGAAGTAGCAAAGAAAGATGAAGATGACATTTGGGGTGACGCACCAGATCCGAATAATGAGGATGCTGGAGCAGAGGCAGCTGGTGTTGCAAACAGAGAAGATGGCATGGAGGGAGCTGGAGTTGAGGATGGTGTGCTAAAAAGAGATAGCCCACCTCCTGAAGATGCTGATGTCTGTGGACCAACTGATGCCCCAGGAGTAGCTGCATTTGTAAGCAACCCAGCAACTTGTGTTGATGGTTGTGAATTTATAGGCAAATGCAAAGTTGGATGTATCCTCCTAGCAGCAGCTTCCTGTTTGGCTGTTTCTCGTCTGTCAGCCTCCAAAAATGGGTCATTACCATCCCCTCGGCGACGCTGATCAGCAAGATAAGCTGCTTTCATGGTTTCAACATACTGATGTATGCTCTCCGCCTAAGGAACACACAACATAGATAGAATATAAATTACACCATAGATAGAATATAAATTTCCAGTAAAAAATCTTACTGCACCTTAACAAGCTGAAACGACATCTTTTGGTATTGAAGTCATAAAAGATATGGCAACATGTTATAATATACACCACGTAATGGCAACACACCCTTCTATTGTACATGTTAGCCATAAATTCAAACCATTAGCAGATAAAATTTAACATACTTCAATTACAAAGTACTTTAGCAGCTTTTTCATACAGCTCCCAAAAAAATCCACTCTCTCTGGGTTTTTTCCCTATTAGTTTATGGTACAAAATACAAGTAGGATATAGGGCCAACCAGTATTAAAAGAAGAATATTCCAACACCAGACCCGATCAAAAACTGCTCTTTTGATTCAATTTAAATAATCAGCCATTTAACATCAAACTTTCAATATCGTTAATTTTTTTGTAGTTGGCAATTAATCTTTTGCCCCACAAATCAAAGTATTTAAGTAAATTTTGTGAAGCATATACATTGCTTAAGTGCAAGCTATAAAAGCACAAATTGGAGGTTAATAAAAGCCACTTTAAAGTTTTCTTCATTAAAGAGTGCAAAACAAAGTATCTGGCATTACCTTAGCAGCCACATGAACAAAAAAGCTATGCACATTTTCCATGACTTTGGGAAGGGACTGCAGTAAAGAAGATCCATGGTTGGACAAATTCCTGTCTGAGTCTAGGAGAATCAGTTGCTCTAACTCTTCAATCCATTGGCGACACTCACCCAGATATTTCTCAAATCTCATAACTGTTTGCTGAAAAAAGGGTGATGGTTTTTTTGGAAGTCCATTGTAAAAGTCAAAAACTGGAACTAGAGGGCTACTTGTTGGTTTTCCGGTGGACGAAGGTGCTGCCATTGCTCCAGGAGCCTGCGAAGGTGCAGTAGCACTCAAAGCAGGTCCTGCATTTGAATGAACAAACCTTGGTCTCAACATCATGAAGGAACGAACAGCTATCTCAGTGTTACGTAACATATCTTTTACAGCAGCCATCAATCCTTGTAGCTGAATTTTCTGCCGTTCCATGGAAGTACTGATAACCCCAAGTTCCTTCCAAAACAAATTAATAGCTTTCATTACCACACCATAAAATTGCATTTTACAATAACGTTACATGTTTAGAAAAGGCAACAGTAATACAAATGATGCCTAGAAATGTAATAATAAAACAACCCTAGATTCGAGACATGTATGCAATGAGATAGGAGAGGGTACATTGTTCAACAATCTAATCATTGACTCAAAACCCAAAAACAAAAGACTGAGAGTTGGTGATATCAAATTACTGAACAATTTCAGACTCCAGTTTTTTGCACGACAAACTCAGAACACTATATGGAACTTGTGTCATCGTCCCAAAGTTGCCAATTAGGCATGTCAAAGGTCATATATGAGACAAGTAAAAAGAACGTGGACAGTGAAAATTACAAAGATACGTATTTCCAAACTGTATTTGTATATTTCATTTTGTTCAAGGTCAAAAGAAATACCATAGCTCACAAAGTAAAAACAAAGTTTCCCCTAAATGGTCTGGCAGATGCATCACAAAGAATTGAGCAGATATCAATGCAAATATTAATTTGTCATAATCACCTGCATACCTGAACAATATGGCTTGCATCAAGCACGAACCCTTCATTGGAAACCGAAGAATCATAGAGGCGACTACATTGATCTAGCCTCTGGCTCTCATCCCTGTACTCCAAAATCCGCTCCCTACATGCATCAGCTCAAAACCCATCAAACTCTTATAAAAACTTGACAGATAACAATACTCAAAAAGGATTAACGTATAATTCAACTCAAATTACAAACTTCGTCCCTTGCTGCAAAGTTACAATATATAACTAATAACTAATAATTTAACACTGCGTTCTTCACCCGAACATTCATAGAACCCTACAATGTAGTAGAAAAACCAAACGATTCATAGATTTCACTACCTCAACAGCCGGAAAAAATAAAACATTTCCACTTTATCGACATTAAACACATCAATACCGCTGAGTTAGTTGCAAATTCATTATCAAAAGATTTTAATTTCTTTTCCTACACTTTCTTTACAACCAAACACGCCCAGAAGCAAAAATGAGTAAAATAAAGAAAACACACTCGATCTGGAGAAGAAACTTTTGTGAATCCGGGTGAAGATCCGCCCATTTGGTGCTATAGTTCGCCGGCGCTTTGTCCTTGGTGAATAGAAATAATTGCTGCTGCTGCTGCTGCTGTTGCTGTTGCTGTGGAAACAACTGTTGTTGTTGTTGTTGTTGTTGTAGAGGAAATTGTAGCTGCTGTTGTTGCTGCGCAAAAAGTGGGCTGCTTTGAAAAGGGTTTTGCTGCTGCTGCTGTTGTGGAGGCTGGAAGAGTGACTGGGGTTGCTGCTGTTGGGGAGTTGAAAACAGTGAAAACGACATTACGTTCTCTGTTTTGCCAAAATTCAATTGTAGGGTTTTGAATTGGGGAAGAAACTGAAAAACCCTCTTTAAATCCCGCCCGTCGCGATTGTTTCCCGAAATGTACTGCTGCAGGGGTGAAATTGGTATTTCACTGCCCGTATGGGAACTTGCGAGAGATTTATATATTTGACCTAAACCAGCACCTAAATTTAAAGTCTTGTGCCAGATCAAAGGGAGGAACAAAATTACAAGGAATTTTAATATAGGATTATTTTTACTCTAAGCAATGCATTATCTATTAATTAAATGGAATACTTTTATACGTATTTTTAAAATTATATATTAATATTTTTTAAAGTGTAATTAATAAATAGTAATTTATTTTTTAAAATTAATTTATCAAAAAAATTAATATAATATATAATATAATTTTTTAAAAAAAATAATAATATTATATATTTTATGAATCCATTATTATTATTGTATTTTTATTTTATTGGCAAAAAATTAAATAAATTAAAATAAGTCATATTATTTTTTTTTAATCGTTCGTTTAAGATAAAATTTATCTTAATTTTTTTAATTTTAATTATAAAAATATAATTCTATTTATTTATTAATTTAATGATTCTAGTATAATAATTTAATTTAAATTTTTTTTAATAGTTATCTGTAAAAAACAAAAAACACCATGCTGAGATTACTAACTAATTTAAAACACCAACATGGAATTCCTTCTGGATACAATTATTGTCTGGATTCTAATCAGTGAATTTCGTCTGGACGGCATCCAGTCAAGTTTTCCCATCTGGGATGAGGAATTTTCCACGGTAAAGTACAATTATTACATGGTCTTTGTCTGTTTACGATTTGATGTGTTGACAGGGGGAGTAAGTAATATTTTCTCCGAAATTCAACAACTATTTTGCCGTTTTCTGCGGAGCGGTAATCAATTCCAACATGAGCATGCACATGCACACCATGTTCTCGGTTGAATTCATTCCAATCTAACCACTGTGAAGTTGAATGAGAACTTATTTACAGAGCTTGGAAATTTTGAAATAATGGTGTTCATACAAGGCCAAGCATCTGCTACATGATTGGTTCCGAAAATCGAAGATCTGTTTACAGGGAAAACTCGATCATCTCCAGTCCATCTTTAATTTGGTCGTTGATCGTGGGAATGCTGACAGGGCGGCAAACTCTGGGGAAATTGTTGAAGAAATCTGACATTAAAAGCATTTACCAGCTTAGGCGACTGATAATACAAAGTGGTTTGGCATGCAATTGCACCAAAAAACAGTACACACCCATCGGCTTCTGCCATGTTTAATGCGCAAAATTGGCACACAAACAACCAAAGGACATGGCACACCATGCATGTTGAGAAGAAAAATGATAATATAAAAAAGTCATATAGTTTTCTTTCTTAATTCTAATATGATTCCTAGCCGGCTAGTTTACTCTCCACAGTACACACTTAGTAATTAACTAGACCCTTAAAACTACGAAAGCCACAAAACAAAGAAACACAGTAGCAGTACACACATATCATTTGAGACCATTTCCGGGAGTAGAAATTGCCAGATCGGGCCAAGAGAAGCAATCTGCACCACCAAACCCAGCAGTAGCTTCTCCGCCCTCAAACTGCCAGGCATTCCCCATTCCACTTGCGCCGCTGTTGCCGCCTCCACCAACAACATTAGCACCAACACCGGCACCACTGTCTCCCACCCCAGCCAAACCCCACACCCCTCTCCCGAGCCCACCGAAACCCACGTCGCCAACAAACCCGGACCCGAGCCCGAGCCCAAACCCTCCCAAAGCCAAGAACCCTGGTCCCTGGGGACTCAACAAAGAAGCAAAACCCGTGCTACCATTTCCACACATACCCACACTGCCATTGTTACCCTTCACGTTACTACCGCAGAACTGCGCAGAGGCTCCTTGAAACGGTACCAAAACAGGAGTTGCATGCAAAGGGAAATCTTGACCAGCGCTGGCGTTGGCAGTGATGTTGCTGGTGGCGGAGGTAACAGTCCGACAGCGCTTGGCATTCTTGCGAGTGCCGCCACCAACAGGAATGTCCCTGAGAGTGCCCCCGTGAGTCCAGTAACGGCGGCAGGACTTGCAGAAGTGGCGTGGCTGAGAGAAGTTGTAGTTGTTGTAGTAACAGAACTTGGTATTGGTGGAGTCACAGCGCGGGCATGGAAGTTGCTCTTGTTCAGCTGCTGGAGCTCCGGGGTTCTTGGTCATTCTCTTGTTGCTGTTGCTGTTGTTTTCGCTGGAGTCTTTCGGCATTTCTGATGGATATTGGTAGTAGTAACAAGAGGTTTGTTTGTTTTCCCTCTGGTTAAATTTCTGTATTTGGTAGTGGGGTAAAGAAGAGAGCTTGAAATGGTGTTTGCTTTTGGTGGTTTGCTGGGAGGAAAAGAGGTGGGAATTTATGGAGACATGGAGAGAGGATAAAAAAAGGGAAGGGAGAGAATCTGAGACTGAGAGGGGAAGAGACTGAAACAATGTTCTGAGGGTTATATGAGCAGCAGGGAGTAAGCTGCAGGCTTTTGACAGAGTTCTGTTAAGCACGACATTTCAGTCGGCTAGCTACAGAAACAAAAGGGGTGAGGGCTGGAGGCGCGGTGCGGGCTAATTAAGTTATGGCTCTCTTTAATTACCGCTTGAATTGAGTCGGCTCTAATCAGCTAGGTATGCGGCTCCCCCCGATTAATTAATTCTTAATTATTTTTAATTTGCTGACAGGTGGAGGGACCAGAAGTAGTCAAACGTGGGGGCCTACTGGGATGTACACTGCGTCCTGGTAATGATGTAAACTTGAAAACAAAAGGAGGGAAAATCATGTTCATGTTCAATTAATTACTTGTTTCCATCTGATTAATAACCATAGCTTACGATTTTTTCCATCCCACGAGGGAGAATTCCAACCCACTTTGATAAAATGTTCTCCTCCGCGGAGGAATAATTATTGTAGTTAATGATTGTCACCAATGTCTTTTTCATTCCAAATTACTATTACACACTTCCCACTTATCTCTCTTGTGATTTACAAAAATAAAATTTTAAATTATCAAATTAATAAATAATATTTTATTTTATTAATTAAATAATTTTTTATATTAAAATAAAATTGTTCAATTCAATTCAAGATTATAATTAATCAAGCTTCCTTGGATACACACCATAATGACTCTGGAATGGTTTTAGCAGATTTGGGCACTACTTCCCATCCCAATACATCAAGTATGTGCCAGTCTAAGCAGTGTCAAACCCATTTATGACCGAAACTAATTGTATTTTTATATTTATAAAAATTCCGTACCTTAACAATATACGTATAGAAACAATATTCGAGATTGGCAGTGACAACAGAGAGCCGAAATTGAAAGGACGAAGCGGGAAAAAGAGAGAGAGAGAACAGGGGAGGGGAGGGGAGGGGAGGAGGGTATTTATTTATTTGGCATGAAAGAAAGAGGATAAAGATTAGAGTAGCGAGGGGGATTGGATTTGGGGGTTAAGAACCGACAGAATCATTAGTGTCGGGCAGCGTGGGGTGCAATTATTGGGTCTTCCCTCTGATTTCGGACGCGTCATGTCCGCATCAGATTCCTCCTCCGTACTCTCCCCCTCTTCAATCTATGTGCCGGATTTCTCGCTCCACTGTTACCATTAGCCGACAAACGTATTTTCTTCTTCTCGTTCGTACCTCATCCCCACCGTTTGATTTCTTTTTGCTTTTTTACTGTTTCTGATCGACGCACATCGTTCCCTCTTTCGCTGCAACCCCCTTCGTTGCCTTGTATCATTTCGATTCCATCAAGCCATAATCATGGCGACTTGATGTTCACTAATCACTGCGATTGACGGCTTAATTGATTTCAACAGTACAATTGAAAAATTCAAGCCCCGCTTTCTTTTCAACATGACTTTTGTGTAGTAATGCACGTTCTACTTTCTGTGCGAGACAGATGATGTAGATGACCTGCAATGGCATGAGCAATACATGGGCATGCATGCATACAACGAAACAGTCCGACAGCCATACATACGGCAGCAAAGCCCTGGACCTATGCTCTGTGCTAACTATGGCCATAAACGTAAGAGGGAGAGGTAGGTGGGGCCAGATTCCAGAGCCACCTGTCAAAGTAAGGACGGGTTGGTGGAGTCGTGTCGGCTAGCACGCGCGGCGTTCAGTAGCCATCCAAATGTCCCCGCTGCAGCTTCACTATCACAAGTCGCTTTCATTAACATCTTCAAGCAAATGCAAATGCAACTGCAATAGCAAAAGCAAAAGCAAAAGAAAAAGCAATTCCTCTTTCTTTCCATGGCTTGCTTCCACACTGTACATTCGGTCGCCCACAGCCATTAGTACAGTAGCAGACGCATTTTTGCCTCTTTCTTCTCCTTTCAGACCTCTCAACCTTTTTCCTTTGGCATTTTCTCATTGACCACGATTCCATTCTTCTCCTCATGGATTGCCAGTACCTTTAATTGGGAATGATTGTCTGGTTACCCTGTTACTATTTAGACCCATGTGTTTTATTCTTTTTTAACGCTGGTATTATTACTGCTATCGTTTATCCAACTTCATCATCACGTATTCACATCTGCATAATTGCTCCACGCTTCAGATGCAGAAAAGTGAGGTCAGCTGGAATTCTAGTTCATTCTGAGGTGGATGCGGTGGATCAAGCCAGGCATCCCACAAGCTAACCACGCGTGGTTCGATTGCAGCGCACCCTCTAGGACTTTCAGACATGTACGTAGGCTGCAGGCAAAATCTGCATTGGGTATGTGGTGCTCGTTCTTGTTGTAAATTATCCAGACGGATCAACTACCACCATCTACGTACATTGAATTTATGACAAAAGCACTTTAATTTCCATTTTCCACCTTTAATCAGAGCTTCTAAAGCTCTTCAAGAAAATTACAAACATTAACAAAGGAAACGCAAAACAAAACAATGAAGAGGAGTAACAAATTAATACTGTGCCATAATTTAATGCACCCGTAAATACTACAAACTAGATATCTCGAAGCTGTCTGAGATTCACAGGAGATATGTATCTTTTGTCTCCGTCGAGTAGTTGTTTGGCAATTATAAGGTTGGCAGCTTCGCTTGGATGATAAGGGTCCCAGAATACGTGCTTGGCCCTATCTTCGCACAAACTAGATGTTGGCCCGCACGGAATTATCCCTGCAAACTGCCCCCCGTTTCCACAACATGCTCTACTTGCTGTTGTAAATCCTGCATCCATCAAACCAAATAATTCCAATATTCATTGATCGTTTCATTAATTAGCTGCGAATTATACATCAACTGCAGTTGAATTGGTGATCATATTCACGTTCTGCATGCATGTTCATACTCTGTAATGCCCTTAACTACTCACTGGTATTAAAGTACATTACTATCGGTGACCTAACCTCCTGCCATCACAGCCATGAAAAAATTCTCTGACTTACGTACACAACGATTATGCCAGTATAAATCATATTGTAATGACATTCTGTTACTCGTATATTTACGGCTCGGTGGATGACTTGATCAAGAACAATTGTGTATAAATGATCTGTAATATTAATCAAAATGCTTCATTACCGTATTTTTTATAATTAGTGATGACTTCCATGACGAGATCACAGACATTGGCAAGAACAAATGTCGCTCCAGGAAGATTTTTTGTTTAGATCAGCGAGTAGATCCTTCAACTGGGTATTGTATTGAAGGGCAAGCTTATTAGCTAACTCCACACACTCGTTTTCGTTCAATTGATTTATTGTCTTCTGATAAGGTATGCGGCCTTTTGGAGCGACGTTCCCTATCACAAACTTCCTAGCATCCAGTCGGTAAAGCCTCTGCCATGACAGATGAAGTATCATCCTTAGAAATCAAGCATTATACAAACAAGGTCATAGAAAGTTGCAGTACTGGGATTCCTGATGGATTTAGTTTACGTATTGTAAGCTGGTCCCTTGAGTGATTGATCATGCCATCAATGAAAGCATCAGGGCTTTCAGTTATCCTAGCACCTACGGAGAGAACTGGGAGAAGATAATTGTTAAGAAAATCATTTGCTCCAATTGTGACGGAGAAGATGGATTTCTTCATAATATAGTCTCTTGCCTGGGATGCACCCAACAGTTATATCAATCTGTTTCCTTGTTAAATTCAAATGATCAACCTGGATATCCATTCCCAGCCTGTTAACAAAAATTCTTCCAGTGGTATTTATGATCCCTCCTCCCCCGGAAGCATAATTCACACCAACTAATATCGCTTTTCCAGTAGCATTTGGAGTCAAAAATGGGGGTGCATAGTTTGGTTGTCCTAGTTCTTCTCCTGCAAACATAACATAAACGAACCAATTGAGTAGCAGCATTCGTAAATAGAAAAGAGTCTAAGCCAGGAAAAACCTGAATAATTAAGAATATGCATGCTTTCTGGAGACATTTAGGGCTGGCTCACCTACAATATGACCAATGGTTCTGCCATGCCCGTAGGATTTCCACCAGATGCTTTAAAGTCAATTCCATTTGGTCGGATATTTGCCTTAGATAACGTTGGTAAGTAATTATTGTTTCCGGCATCGACTAAAGAATCTCCGAAGATAAAAGAAGCTCCCAAGCCTTCTTCGCCAGCTGCCTCCGGAAAATAGCTCAAGTTAATGACAAAGAAAGTAACCAAGGCTACCTTCTTGTAAACTTTCACAGAGGCCATGGATTTTTCTTGTACTTTGATCGAGTATTGGTCTTAAACTGCTATAACCCCGTTGTTGATACGCTTTTTTCCGACACATAAATACCTTCTTCGTCAGAAGAGAAGACAAGATTAAAACTTTTAAATTCGTTTTAATAAGTTGCATTTGGTTTGACTGTCAGAGCGCTGGTTGATGACACAGTTCATTGGTAGTTGATCAACATTTATCATTTGCCTCTACGGGTTAAGAACTTGAAGATTTTGCATTTGCCACAAGCAATTGAAGCATATTAAGGGCCAGATATTGCCTTCATCGCATGATCTTGTCCAGGTAGAATGAATGCCTTAAATTAATCCCGATGACGTACTGATAACATGAGTTGAGGATGTTCCAGCCTTTGGCACAACGGATATCGGTGGTTCTACTCTGATGTAGACCCAAGATTGCACCTTCCCCTACTTCGTGTTCCCGATCCAGCTTTAATAATTACCTACCTCGACCATTTCGGCCGGTTTCGATGATTCAGTCTGGGCTGTACCTGTTATTTAGATGACACCATTTGAAGGCCAAGAGAAAACTGACTGCAAGTTCATTACCCAATAACACGAATTATTAAATAAAATTCTTAAAATTTAATTTATTTTTTTAATTAATATTACACTGATTATATTTCAAGAACTCATTTAACATCTCAACAACTCCAAAAATTTAAGTCCATCCTACTGTACTGTTGATGTATTTTACTTATCTCATCACCATTACAACCCACCTTTACAATCATTTGCAGCCATTGCAAGACAATGTTCCATGAAACAAAATAAAAAAGCACGTGGGAAATTGTTACTTTTTTGAAAAGAAAACACACACACACGAGGGCCTTCAAAGCAACTCGAAGAACCCACCCCTTCTTTTTGTTTCCTCCTGCTTTCAATTTCCTTCCATTTCCAAAATGGCCGAACCCTCCATATTTGAGCGCAGAAACTCGACCCTTGGATGCTAAAAACCAGAAGGAATACGAATTTAAAATCAAAGAGAGAGAAAGAAATCGGAAGTGAAGGAGAAGGAGAGATCTTTGCGAACACAAAATGCCCGAAACCCTTAAAGGAAATCCGGGAAACCCTCAAAGCCGTAACAACAATGGCCAGAAAACTCCTACTTTCTCCCCCCTGTGAACAATAAAGGGAAGAAAGGATCACAGACAACAGTTCAAAGAATGCAAAACCTGGGCATTTTTTGCCTCTCTCTGAAACTCAAGACAGCTGTTCATCCTAAACGTGCGCCCAAACACACTCTCCCTGACTCGCAGCGCTCCACTCCTGTGCTGCCATCTGGACCCCTCCGTCGCTCCTCCAGGTGACTTGATTACTTTAAACATGCAGCTTGGTATTTTTTTTTCTGTAATTTTATCATTCAGAAGGAATACTTCAGGCCTTTGACTGATTACATTGCAGATTTAATTTATTTTTTAATTAATTTATTTATTTTATCTCTGTTCTGGTTGGTTCAGGCTACAAAATGCAACGCCAGTTGGCTACTCGGAAGCTGTCATGTTGAAGAAGGATAAGGATGTTAAGTTGGAGGAGAACTCGAAGCCTGAGGTTTATACAGAAGAGCATGAAAAGTTGTTGGGTCTGGACATTTTTTGTGGATGGATATGGAGAGGATGGAAAACGAATTTATGATCCAGCAAAAGGAAGGCCTTGCCATCAATGCAGGTTAGGTGTATTGTACTCTCTTTGCCCGGTAATTATCGTTATGATATTACTCGCTATTGCAGTGTTATGAATTCTATGAGGAGTTGTGTGAAATGACTGGAACGTTGTTAACTATGACAGTTGACAGTTTTTGGGGCTGTTTATGCCATAAAACTACAAATAAGCTTGCTTTAGAACAAAGACAATGATTGAAGAGGAAGATCATACATGAAGATAACAGATTTTCCTTCTCCACCTGATTCTATTTTTCTTTTTGTGCATACTGATTCTCAAAGAGGATGGCCTCATTTCTGTATAAGCATTTCTCAGAAACAGTATCAAAATCTATTATTTAAGGCAACATGTTAAACAAACGTACCATTTTTTACCACATTAAAAAACTAATTTGTGTGATAGTGATTGTGAGGCAGCCAAATGCCTGGTTATAGTGAACCTGGTTGAAATGGCGCAGGAAGTAGAAATTTTGCTTACAACTCAGGTAGCCATGTGGTTGTTGAAGAAGCCAACAATGATCAGGAATTGTGGTTGTCATTTAGGAAAGATGGGGGTGTGGGGTTTGGGCATTTTACTACAAGGGTAGAGAAACAAAATATTAAGTTATCTCTGGTAGTGATTAAATATCTCACTCAATTAGTTTTTGAATTGAAATATATTTCATGGTTTTTAGAGATTTAAAACTGTCAATGAGGTCCGCTTTAAATGTTTACAGAAATACGTCAAAACCCCTGATTAAGAATGTTGTGCAAATAGTACATTGATCCAACTTTGCTTTTGATACTTAATTTGCTGCATTTCTGAATTCTGATTACTTACTGGTTAGCAAATCTTGGATAAATCAGAAGTTTTGAGACTTGTTTTTTTGTTATAAGTGAGATATATATATTTATAATGTGAATAAGTATAAATAAATGTGTGTAAAGATTCTACAATAACAACATAGAGTGATTATCACTACATAAAACGTATAATTTAGAGGATACTATTTCAAAGTACAGTAGTTCAAGAAATGTTTAGTTTACGTATTTTAAGGGTTTACACCCAATGATTGACGCACATGATTTTAAATTTATGGACTTTTACTGTAAAGTTGAAATCAAGTTCATAGTTAACAATACTAAAGAAAAGGTCAGACAATATTAGGTGATCCAATCACATACAATAGTAACAAAATAATTTATTTATATTATTTTATAAACTTACAAACATCAAAAGTATAATTTAACAATAATAACATTATTAAATATTAAAAAATTTATGTAAAACTATTTTTTCTATTAAAACACTTAACTATATATGAATAACTATTTGGATGAAAAGGTGGATGTATTTTTGTAGTTTCATTGCTTTCTCTTTTTCTTCTCAAACATTACCTAATATATTTTTTATTTTTAAAATAATACATATTCGTTAAAATAAATTATTTGAATTCCTAAAATAAAAATTATTAATAATAATAAATTACAAAAAAATTCTTTATATATAAATAATTATAAAAATACTTCATAAATATTTATACTTGAGGCCTAAAATTATCATAATTTACTATCTCATCCCAATTTATAAGAGTTTTTATTTTAACCTTAAAATTTTTTTATTATCTACATACAAAACTTCAAATTTATAAAATTGAATAAAATATCTGTAATTTTTACATTTTTATTACCAATCAAAATTTTATAAATTTTTATCTAATTTTCAATAATTCTCGAGAAATCTTCCGATCAAACAGTCAAATTTAAACTGAAATCTATTGATCTAATGTCTTATAACTCAAAATAGTAATAATTATAGTTATTAAGCTACTAAAATAAAATTTAACTATTTTTTCTAATTTTTTTGTAAAATAAAAAAAAATCTTACCTTTACCCTTTTTATATTTTTTTCTTCATCCTTCTTCTTTTTCCTCTTCTTCTCACTCCTTCCTCTTTTCTTTTTCTCTTTCTTTCCTTTCTTCTTTTTTTTTCTCTATCTTCTTCCTCTTTTCTGTAACTTCCCAAATCTTCTACCATGTTTATTATTGACACATGTTTAAAATATGCATTAAATGAACTAAATAGATCTTGCGCTTTTAAGGAAAGAAACTTGGCCCATTTTATTTGGGTTGGGCATGACATACCAAAACTCTTAGAAAAAGCGAGCTGCCATCAAACCAAGCCAAGATGGTATAGCTGGCTGACAGATTACGGCTGAGATGTAGATGACACAATGATCATGATGATACGGAGTTAGTGTTGGTGAATGAGAAAAAATTTGATGTGAAGCAGGCTGTAAGGAATTTTTTTTCAGATAATGAGAGGGAAATGGCTATTACTGATGAACATGAGATAGTAGTACACAACTTGTGACCGAACCTGGCGTTGCTACTGAACCAGAACAAGACAGTATTGCTAGAAGCCTGAGGTCTAGGAACAAAACAACATGAAGATCCAGGATTTATTTTGTTTTTCATGAGTTTAAAATCCTGTTGCCAGTGTAAGTTTTTTTCGGTGTCCATTAAATGGTGGTTTGCAGATTTGGATGTGGTCGGTCTGCAACATTTTGGGATGAAATTAATTCGGTATAGTTACTATTCAAGACCGTATAATAGACTATTATTCTGCCTGCTGCCCTGTCTGCTGACATTTGTAATCTTCAGTTGTACACATGCAAAGAAAATTTACCTGCATGGCAATTCTTAGCATGAACATATATTCCAAGAGTCTTCAACAGCTGGATGGTTAACATGCCAAGATTTTGTGCTAATTGCTAAGTGAGCCGAGCGCACACATCCAAATTCTTTGAAGTAAATAACGCTTGATCTAGGCCTAGACTAATCCAAATGTCCTGAGAGCCAGCCTCTTGTCCAACCCACGTCGGCCCTGCAAAAATTATTGTCACCAATCCCATATTTTCCTCGTGAGTTCAGTTTGGTACTTGAATCTAAGAAGGGCAGGTTGGAGAGTATATTCTAATGAAGCTTGGATTGCATATTCAACCAATTAAACTCTTTTTGGACAAAACCTGTAAAGATTTGGCATGAAAAGGATTAAAAAGAAAAAGGTAAAACCAAGATAAACCCATAAAGCGATAGATATTATTACAAAGAGAAGATTCAATTCATCCTCCATTCAAATTTACAATCAAAATGAAGTTATAAAACCTCACCCACAACTTTAACAATGGTATGTCCTCATTGGCGTTAAAGGTTTCATCATTCAATTACATAGACGTAGACACCACACCAGAACCATATAGGCATGTCAAAATACAAAGTGAGGGACAGGAAGCAAGCATTCACTACTTTTTTCTAGTTGCAGGCACACATTCTTTTCGTGTTGCAGGGTTGGCCAGGCAAGGCAAGACATCCCATCCATGCCTACCTATGCCCTTTTAAATTCAAGCCTAGTCATTTATTACTTTAGTCATTCAAAATTGTCACCATCTCCAACTGGAACTTGTACTGTTCATGAGTTTTCCTCGAGTTTCTTTGCTGAGTATCTGATACAATAAGACTGTAATAATTATAATTGGTTAGTCTGTTTGATGCAAACAAAAATCCACACTCGTGGATTGACTGGAAAAGTCATGAACTCATGAATCGATCAGAGAATGTCGATCATATATCATATGGCAGGCTTGGTCTTGATCATAATAGCAACTGATAGCAATTGCAGGTGCTCTCCGCGTAGAGCATACAGTTTGTGATTGAACCTTGGTTGAAATTCTTAACCCATGAGAATATGATTTATTTCATAAAGAATATATTCAATTGGTTGACTGGACTTGGGTGGGTTTTGCATGTTTGCCTTGCAATGTCAAAAATGAGACGACAACTTGAGAGTTGTTGAGATTTTATTAAAGATTCCCTTTCTTTTCAAAACATGTTTCTATGGCAGATTGGTTTTTACATATGTGCGTTATATGAATATCTCATCATATTTAAGACGTGAGAAGCATAAGATTCTTGTCCTGCCAATGATCTACGTGAAGAACAAATTACAGTGGAGGGTAAGCAAGCAAACTGAAGTTTGGAGACAGCATAATTATCAATAATACAAGGAAAACTTTTTACACGGTCAACAAACGAAGGATGCCGATGCCGATGCCAATGCCAATGAAGCATATGTAATCTCAATTCAAAAAAAGAGTTATCCTCTGCTTAGCTTGGCATCAACGCATCCCTTAACCTTAAAAGCTTATTGGTTTATAACATTCATTTCACCATGAGTTGTGCCGGTGAAGGCCCCTGAGATCAAAAGCAACAAAATTTGCGGATAGGATCTGCCTATATTCATCTCTTAAACCAAGGTTGAGTGAAAATGTCTTGTTGGCTGGCAAGTTCCAATCCAATTCCTTGGTACAAATGGTTAAGTTATGGTTACGTGCCAGCTTTTATCGGGTGCTTTTTGACTTTAAGGAAAGGAGGGGAGGCATACTGAAAATTGCTGCCTCCAAATAAAGTGGGTTTTGAAGTGCAATTGTAACGTAGCCAATTGGACCCTTCCTCTTTTTGAGGCACATTCTGGGGTTTTGTGCTTGTGCTGCTTCTCCTTTTCCTTTCCTTGGCATATAATCAATAATGGAATCCAAAGATGAGTGATTTCTGTGATAACACACCACCTGTTTATGCCAAATTACAAGAGCCGCCCAAGTAAATGTAAAAGATCCAAATCCCACCTCTGTATTTAGTCGACCTACCACTTCGGATGCTCACTTATCAACAACATAATACAGTGTGCAGTGCATGGAAGAAAGAAAGTGGATTATCTTTTAAGCTGATGCACTTTTTAAATTTTAGCGGCTGTGTTGACTTTACCTTGACTGGAATTAACATAGCAGATAAAGGGGTATAACTTCCCACACTTAATTCATACATTCACATTAAATTCCCTTTACTTATTGATATTGGAACCAAACATTCTATCTTTAAAAGGTTTTCTTTTTAAAATTTTTTTTATCCAAAAGCTAATTTATAATAATGTAAAGAACCTAAAAGCTTATGAAATTTGAAGCTAAAATTTGCTAGATAATAATAATGACTATGCAAAAAAGAATCCAAGACTTGATGATTTATACATAATATGGGGGTTAAGTTAAACATGAAGATAAACTAAACAAAGGAAGTTGGGCATAAATGGAGAATTGGGATGTTAATGTTCTCTCATGGTTGTTTAATCAATGCCTCTTGTAAGAGTTGACTAAAATGTTCAATTTTCTCTTTGTTTATGATGGACTGAAATGTTTAAGGAACAATTCTGCATCCAACTTGGTGTGCCCATCCAATTAAATACAATATTTGCCTCTGCTAAGTTGTCCTCTGTCCCAAGAAAAAAAGAGGATGATGATCCTAGTCCTGACCTGGCCAAAACAAGAACGAGATAAAAATTAATACTCATCACCTCCCACAAGCTATGAGCCTAGAACCAGGAGTACTTAATTTAATACATAACAAATAAAAAAATGTTTGTCAATAGAAAATTCTGGATTTAAGCTCGAAAGCCAATTGATCAACACCCATAAACACCCAAATTTGCCAACAAAAGGAAACTATATTTGAGGAAAGAAACAAGATTCTTACTTTGGTCCTTGTTCAGTACTAAGTCTACGAGTCAAATGAATCAAGCTTAAAATTGAGAGAGATTATCCAAATGAAGGATTACAGAACAGGGGGTGCTGGTGCCTTGTGAAATTTGACTTTGTAGTTGCCTGGTTGGACAGAAAACAGCTTTTACAAGCCAGCTGATTATTTGACTTTTAGCCATGGCGAACAGGCTTTGAAGGGCCCACCACAACCCATCCGATACAACAATAAATAATTAATTAGAAACAAAACTATAAAAAAAACTCAATAATTAATTTATTAAAGAAAAACACTGTAACAGCACTTGCATTTGGTTTGTGAAAGTCAATGTCCTTTCTCACTGTTTGTTAAGGGAGGTTACTGTGACAGATTTGAGAGAGAGAGAGAGAGAGTCAATGTGAGTGGGGTTATCAATACTTGTATGCTTTTGGTTTTACTTGTCAAAAAACATTTGATGCATATGGAGGTTTCCTTTGCTTTTATTCCTATGTTGCAGTAAACACGGAGTGACAGAGAGGGAGAGGAAGGAAGAAACTTGAGAGGGAGATTTGAAAAACAAAACAGAGAGAGAGAGAGAGAGCTTGTGTTTTTCGTTGGGGTTTCTCGAGCTCGAGTTTTTAGCTTTCTGTTAAACCATTTTCTTCTACATTCTCCTTTTTTTTTCAGTGCGTCATCTCTTTTGCTGTGAGAGCTTCCTTGTAAATTTTGGGATCTGGGTTTTCGGTTTCTAGGGTTGGAGACTTTGACTACCGTTTTCTCTATCTTTCTTCTTTACGGGTTTTGACTTTCTTTCATAAGTTCATTTCTGGTCCTGTATGGGTTATCACCTGAAATTTGTTGAATTTGATCACTGATTAACCGGTGTTAATATTTCTGGGTTATTTATAAATTCTGTGATTCTAAATTGTGCTCTTGTAGATGGGTTCTTAAAGATATTCAACGTTAGGGCTTCCTTGATCTGGTTCAAGATCCATCCTTTTTATGCTTTCTGGGTTCTTATTAGATGGGCTAGAAAGTGAAAAGATTTGTTATTATTTTTCCAAAAAAAATTTAGCCGGTTTCCTTTCCGGGTTTTCTGTAAAGATTGATTCTTAAAGCCAATAAATTGATGCATCTTTCACTGTGGAAACCCATATCTCACTGTGCTGCTCTAATCTTGGACAAGAAGAGCAGCAAGAAAAAAGATGGGTCTGATTCCCCCGTTGATGTCAAAAGGAACCCATCCATACTTCGAAAACTTGAAGAACACAGGCTTAGAGAAGCTCTTGAAGAAGCCTCAGATGATGGCTCACTCTTCAAATCACTAGATATTGCATCCGAGTCTGTCAATCTAGATGAGAGCTTAGGCCGATCAAGATCGCTTGCAAGACTCCATGCGCAGCGTGAATTCTTGCGAGCAACTTCTTTAGCCGCAGAACGAATTTTCGAGACAGAGGAGAGCATTCCTGACCTAGAGGAAGCTTTGTCTAAGTTCTTGAGAATGTATCCAAAGTACCAGTCATCAGAAAAGATTGATCAGTTAAGGGCAAATGAGTATTCACATTTGTCGCCTAAGGTATGCCTTGATTACTGTGGATTCGGCCTTTTTTCTTATATTCAGACTTTGCACTATTGGGAGTCTTGTACATTTAGTTTGTCTGAGATCACTGCAAATTTGAGTAATCATGCTCTGTATGGTGGTGCTGAGAAAGGATCTGTCGAGCATGATATAAAGGCTAGGATAATGGATCATTTAAACATACCTGAGAACGAGTATGGCCTTGTTTTCACTGTGAGTAGAGGGTCTGCTTTTAAATTGTTAGCTGAATCTTACCCTTTTCATAACAATAAGAAATTGTTGACAATGTTTGATTATGAGAGCCAATCTGTGAATTGGATGGGTCAGTGTGCTAAAGAGAAGGGGGCAAAAGTTTATAGTGCATGGTTCAAATGGCCAACTCTTAAACTTTGTTCTACTGATTTGAGAAAGCAAATTGCAAACAAAAAGAGGAGGAAGAAGGATTCTGCTGCTGGTCTGTTTGTGTTTCCAGTGCAGTCTAGAGTTACTGGGTCTAAATATTCGTATCAATGGATGGCATTGGCCCAGCAGAATCACTGGCATGTCTTGCTTGATGCTGGGTCATTGGGTCCTAAAGATATGGACTCACTTGGTTTGTCCTTGTTCCGGCCAGATTTCATTATAACCTCATTCTATAGGGTATTTGGGTATGATCCTACTGGCTTTGGATGTCTTCTAATAAAAAAATCAGTAATGGGTAGCCTTCAGAATCAATCTGGGCAAACAGGGTCTGGGATGGTGAAGATTACCCCAGAGTATCCTTTGTATCTTAGTGATTCCGGTGATGGTCTGGACAGATTGGCTGGAGTTGAGGATGATGAGGTTGTTGCAAATGGTGATAAACCATCTGAAAGTCGCCCAGGGTCACAGTTACCAGCTTTTTCTGGTGCATACACATTTGCTCAGGTGAGGGATGTATTTGAGACTGAAATGGATCAGGACAACAGCTCTGACAGGGATGGAACAAGCACCATATTTGAAGAAACTGAGAGTATTTCAGTTGGGGAAGTAATGAAAAGTCCTGTCTTCAGTGAAGATGAGTCATCAGACAACTCATTCTGGATTGATTTGGGTCAGAGTCCATTGGGGTCTGATAATGCTGGCCAATTGAACAAACAAAAAATTGCGTCTCCCTTACCACCCCCTTGGTTTAGTGGCAAGAAGAATCAGAAGCGTCTCTCTCCAAAGCCAAAATGGAAGATATATGGCAGCCCAACTTATGAGGACAAAGATGTGAACCTAGGCCCTCATGACAACCGTCATGTGTTGTCATTTGATGCTGCTGTTCTATCTGTTTCACAGGAATTGGACCATGTTAAGGAGGTTCCTGAAGAAGAGCAATATGCAGGAACAACTTGTAACTTCCAAAATAACAATAAAAGTCCAGGTCGTTCTCATGTTCAGGAGATCCAGGAAGAACCTGGTATCATCAAGATTTCTGCCAAGTCTGTGTCCAATTCTTCCATCAATGGATCTCGTCTGATTAATTCAACTGCTTCACAGCATCATAGCCTAGTAAATGGATTGACCTCTGAAACTTACTCAGATGTTAAGGAGAGTGCAATAAGAAGAGAAACAGAAGGTGAATTTAGGTTGTTGGGGAGAAGAGAAGGGAGTAGATATACAGGTGGTAGATTTTTTGGTTTGGAAGATGAACATCCTAGCCGGGGAAGGAGGGTATCCTTTAGCATGGAAGACAATCGTAAGGAACAACTAAGCCATACTTTGGAGCCAGGCGAAGTATCTACAGCCAGCTTTGATGATGAATACTACTCCAGTGATGGAGAGTATGATGTTGGAGAAGACTGGAACCGCAGAGAACCAGAGATTACTTGCCGGCATCTCGATCATATTAACATGCTAGGTCTCAACAAGACCACCATACGGCTTCGGTTCTTAATCAATTGGCTAGTGACCTCATTGCTGCAACTGAGGTTCTCTGGTTCAGATGGGGAGAGCAGAGCACATCTTGTTCACATCTATGGTCCAAAAATAAAATATGAAAGGGGTGCAGCTGTGGCCTTCAATGTGAGAGATAGAAAAAAGGGGCTGATAAACCCAGAGGTCGTTCAGAAATTAGCTGAAAAAGAGGGAATCTCTCTAGGCATTGGTTTCCTTGGTCACATACGGATCTTGGATAGTCCACGACCGCAATACGGGGCTTTGGGTCTTGAAGATACTACACTATGCAGACCAATGGACAATGGGAAAGGAGGGTTCATACGGGTTGAGGTTGTCACAGCTTCGCTGGGCTTCCTGACAAACTTTGAGGATGTCTACAAGCTGTGGGCTTTTGTGGCAAAGTTCCTTAACCCGGCTTTCATCAGAGAGGGTTCACTTCCAACCGTTGAAGAAGGCTCAGAGACATAAGATCTGAAACAGCAATAGATGATCTTGTTCTGGTTTGAAGAAGATCAAATTCCGTGCCTGGAGAATCACTGGGGAAAGACATCTGAGGATCAAAGCAAAAGATTGGGATGCCCCAGACAGCATTGGAGGGTGCTAATATCTGCATGGCCGATTCTCTTGCTCTTTATTGAGACTGCAGGGCAGGTGAATTTGTTAATTCTTGTTTGTTGCTTGAAATTTTCTTTTTCTTCTTTTGGGTAATTGTAGAGCTGGCTTACATCTTGGAAGTCTCGGTGATCTCAAAAGCAGAATTATGTGTGCATAATCGTTTATGCAGGACTTCCGGCCGATGCCCTATACAAAATTGAATTTCTTGCTGTTGTAAACAATTATCTTATTGTGCTTGCTGTGGCTTAAAATAATATACAGTGGCATGTTCACTATTTCAGATTCCAATTTCAATCTGCATATTGGTGATTATCTAATTGAGTTACCCACTAATTGATTTAGACTAGGGAATGTAAAACTGGAGTTATACTTAAGTGGTACTTTTGGAGGAATATTTTTCTGTTGACAACTTAAATTTATATGCAAGTTTCTTTGGTTTATAATATAATAGCTAATGAATGGTGCTGTCCCATAACTACGAAAGGAGTCATCAAGTAGACCGGTGGAGGTTGGTTTGTAAAATTTCTGGTGTACTTGTAGGAAAGAACACGAGTGATCAATGTTATCCAGTAGTACAAACTAACGATGCTTGATTTTCTGGAAATCATGCTAGTTTTGTGTTCGATGCAGAACAAATGACGAACTTGTATCGTCTCTTCTGGTAAAGCTTCAAAGTTTTGGCTAAACTGAGTTATAACCTGAAAACTACCTGTGTCATTTTCTTCACTTTGAATAACCAAATCTCGAATTGTAAGTTTCACATTCAACCTGGTTTAAGCCTCAAGCTGGTTTTCTGGGAGTCATGATGGATAACTTAAAATCAGGCAACAATTAAATGGTGACACGAAGTGAACAGGAAATAGATAATCTCGGCATGATGCAAAGCTCATATCATCAATCTCGAAAAAGGTTGAGAAATCAAAGTTTGTTTGATTCAAGGTTGTGTGGTCTCTTTTTTGATAGAAAATTATCCTGCTTGGGCCATACCCTTAAAGGTGTTGCTTCCCACCATTATAAAAAAGTTAAGAGTCATTCCGGTCCTCTTTCCTTTGGCTTCTCGGTGGATGCTGTCTTCTAGGGAAGCCTAAGGAGTTCCTTTTACATAAAGTTGGTATTTTGTGAACATGCCATTGCCTACCCTTTTTCCTGTGGCCTGCCCGCTGCAAACTCCTTTTTTAACACATAATAATAATTATCATACCTACTTTTCTATTACAAGAACAAACAAAAATCCTACCTTGCTCTGCATTCAACTCTCCCAGTGTGATTCACAATGCATTGCTTGAGCTCATTGAATGTGCAGTTCGCCAATCAATTAAACCAATGGGTTTTGAAGATTTTGCATGTCAACATCATCAGGAAATATTATTAATCCAAGAAAATGAAATATAAAAGTGGGTTGCCAAGCTTCTGCAATTTTATTCGCAATTATTGCAAGCTTCTCTTCTTTATATACGAATAAATAAGGTACACTGATATGTACAGAAAACGAACTTGCAACATGTAAAAGGTAAGATGGCAATAGACAGCCAAATCAGAAAAAGGTCTCATTCGTGCACCATTTAAAGCCTTTCCTGTCTTCATTAATGTGGCTGCTTTTGCAAAAGTTACCACTTGCACGGCCAGATCATCCAACATCCCAACAACCGTGGATTCCCAAACCATACAACTTCACTTTACCAAATGAGATTTAAATGATGCAAGAGATTGAGTTTTTAAACCTTTGACTGGAACCTGGTTTACTATTAATGGCCAATTTGAAATTTTTAGTAATTCTTGCAGAGATTCACGCTCCCAGTTTGCTAGCAGCTCTGTAGTGTGGGGATCAATCAAATCGGTGCGAATGGTAAAGGCGGATTAGGACTCCCATCATTTTTACGAGAAATGCACTCTCCAGGCACTGCGGATGCTGTTTTCTGCAACTATATTTGTCACTAAATTCAGCAGTATGGGACATTTGGGATCATAAAAAGCAATTGACATACTCTTGCAACCCATTTTGCTGCTTCCCATACCCCAAATCTGAAACAAGCCAACAACTGAAGATTAGAGCCACTGTATGAAGAGCAGGGAAAGAAAACAAGCTGGTGCAGAGCAAATTACTGTTTCTAGAAGGCCAGAAGGGAGCATCCAGGACTTTAAAAATATGAGCGAATACGTGAATGCACAGAACAGAAAAAAGGTCTTCAGAATCCGTTAATCGGGAACTTCAGACTAGATGTTTTTTTCTCGTAGAAGTGGATACAATCCTTATCGAGGAACCAAAAGTGTCCACGCCCAAATCGGTATGTGAGACATTCCTGAATACCTCATTTAATAATCAGTGCGAAAAAAATTTGTAAATGTTAGGCCAACTTGCTCATTTCATCTGTAAACATGCTAGGTCTAATTACTTTGGATTAAATGAATCACAGACCTATAAAATCTTACATAACCAGGCATGAAAAGACAAAATCAATCCTTCATACAAGCTAAACATCAGTTACAGTGCCTTGAAAACTAAAGCCTGCAAGGGTCAAGAAAAACAAAGAATGCACATGGATGAAAGGAGGCTTGAAAATGTGATCCTCTGACTAGTATGCTGTCTTATAGATGATCACCAGGTTATAAGCCAGAGATATATTAAATCGATTTGCATTAAGTGGTAAAATGGGATACAGAAGACTGTTGGTTGCGTCTAGAAATGGAACCTGGAAAAGATAAAGCTATTATATGTTTCATAATATGAAAAAACAAAACCATCTCAGCTCTAAACTCTATTTTGTGTTTATCTATGGAGCCATTTATTTGGAATGCTAAACATCCATTATTCTGCTCCTCTAGTTACAAATGCATGCATGCTACTCAGCGGAGACTCAATCTAAACAAAAGAAGGAGATTACAATTATGCAACAAGAACAAGCCTGTCAGTTCATTGATCCTCCAAAGCTGGTGCACAAAATAAATTGTGGAAACCATTGATGGCTGAAGCCCTCCATCACTATATCCCCAACCAGCGAACCTGTTTTCCTGCAAAATCTCTTTCTCGACGGGGAATTTTTTGCACAAGAGAGAAAATCTTTGATGGAATTTTGCCATTCTGATTGCCGTTTCTCCATTGGATCGACGGCCCCAGGGTCGAGCCCATAACTTTATGGCCCAGATCAGGCCCAGGAGAGGTTCTTCTGCCCACACCTTTCGGGCTTATAACTTGTTGGATCATCCCATAACGTTGGGTTTCTACGAATGGCCCATGCATTAACATGACAGAAATTTTTTAATTTTAATTAATTTTATATATATATATATATTAAATTAATTTAGCATAATTTGACCAAATACATTGAATTAATTTATATCACAACATCATTGCATTATTGAGGCAAGCAATGGGTAGTTCATTAGAATATACAGGCAGTACGTGCAAATACCCAATATACAGGAATCCAGGTTTCTACTTTTGGTATAAACTAAGTATCAAGTGGGAATCTAGTACTAATAGGACAAGAACAACAATCTGATACTCTCCCAGGTATTCAATATCATCAGACAATTAAGGTATTACCCAGTCTGCTTCTGAGCAGGAATTGGTAGGAAGAAAGGAAGAAGATGGGGAAACGTAGCCGGGACAGGTCTTCATCTGCCCACGACAACAGTGAGTTCTTCAAAGTTTATCTCCCCACTTACAGCTCTAAGCAGCTGGTAAGTATTTTAGCTTTCCCTCGCTGTATCAGTGTGGTTGTATGATTTTTGGGCCAGGCAATGTGTTCTGCAAGATTGAGGGTAATCTTGACTTGGTTCAGGGCAGGGCATGCACATATTCATTGCACTGTTCATATTGATTCTTGGTTTTTTTTTGGGGGGGGTTTCTTTTTCTGATACTGCTTTTGCCCTTGTGAAAAGTGCTCTTATGTTGTTTCTTTTATAGTTTTTGAATTGGGTAAGTAAGAGTGCTTGGACGTTTTTCGAGTTCTTTATAGCACAGATTTGCTTAAAAAAAAGTAAAAGTAATGCATTCCCACTTGTACTAGAACTTGGAGTCAGCCAAACAAACATGCACTTACACAGTGCTTGTAAATAACAAAATTTTTGGGCTGTATGTTAATGTGATTGGTATTTTATTGTAAATCAGGAAGATCTGTAGGGAGTTTGGCCTTTTATAACATAGAAAGTTTTTAAAGAACAACCATGGCCTTTTATATATTTCCCAGTTAATAGGACTTTTCACCAACTTTAGTTGATTGATTAAGACCCCAATTCTCGACATCTACTAATTAAATCTGGTGCTTTGTTGGGCTCCCAAGAAAACCGCATAAAAGTTGAAATTTAACTCGAGTACTTATCATTTGAGTATTTTGAATTCCAGAACTTGAACATCTATAATGCATTAATTGAAGAAGCCAGTTGATTGGGTTTGTGTGATATTCAGTCATCCCATATAGCAAATATTCATCCTACAAAAGGAAAACTAAAATTTTATGGAAACTAGAATACGTTATGCATGGTAAATAGGATGTTATACTCTGTATAAATATTTATTGATGTTGCTTCTGAACAAAATGGTGATAAAAGATTTCGGTTCACTATTGTGAAGGGAATACCGCCGGCTTTTGCCAGGCACTTGGATGGAGCAATGCCAAAACATGTTGTTCTCAGGGATTATGCTGGAAGGCGGTGGCGTGGCAAGATAGAAAAAGTTGAAGGGGGCTTAGTAATAAAAGATTGCTGGGAAAGGTTTGCACATCAACACTCTTTAGAGCTTGGGGACTTCCTAATTTTTAAATACAATGGGAGGTCTCTATTTGATGTGAAAATATTTGGTAAAAATGGATGTCGGAGGGAAGAAACTGTTATTGCTAACATCGATACTACACATGTGAAGAAAGAAACGGAAACAGAAGCAGAACAAACTTTTAACAGAGATGATCAACTCTGCAAGCAGGAGTACCAAAAAACTGTTCTTAAAACTAGTGAAAAATTAGGTGGTATGTTGCGGTCAACAAATCCTTTTCTGAAAGTCTTTTATATGTTTTATATGATGTGTGCTCTATGTGCTCTATGTGCTCTATCTTTATGTAGATTCATCCAAAGCAAGTCAAGTTAAAACAATAAAAAGAGATGGAAGAAATCTTGGAGAATGCAAAGCTTTTAAAGCTGCTAGATATGTTGTCCCAACGAATCCATATTTTGTGTCAGTCATCAATCGATATTCAAGATATGCTATGGTGAGTTTGGCTGCATCATATTCTTTTAAAGGCTTCTCATCATTATTCATTGAAGAATATGTAGGAAAGTGCTCTCTACATTTCCTGTTATTTAGTGATTATTAGGTCATTATTAATGGTAATAACCCCCATTCTTTCCCAAAAATAAATATAGTTTAGATTTAGAGGAAGAAAAAATTTGACAGAGATTATGTCGAGAAGGAACCTAGAGATAGGTAAGCCCAACTTTCAACCAGTTTATAACTTAATAGCGTATTAAAATGTTAATAGAGGCTTAATGGAGGAACAAGACAGAGGACTTTAGATAAGAGAACACGACTTGTAAGAGCTAATCAACTAGTTAACGAGGAGGTATTGCTGTTCATAAACTTTGATTAAAGGAGGAAAATTAGTAGAAGACAGTGCAGAAGTCTAGGATGGAAGAGGAGAAAGTATTACAATATTAACTGTTAAAATGTTCCTTCAATAGTTGTATATCTTGTATATCTTATTGGATGTTACACACCACAGAAATTCCATTGGTTTGTGGAACAATTCAAGAAATGAAAAAACTATGAACTTATATGATTGTCTATTTAAAACAACATTGGGACATTGAAGTACCTAGCCTCAATAAAAAATTTGCCCATGACAACAAAATGTTAGGAGATTGGTAATTAGCAAGTTTTTGATAATTACCTATTATACTTCCTGAAAGATGAGATTTGAGGCTGCAAGGGACAGTGTGTGTTTCGCTTTTACACGGCTTCAGACATCTTCATACTGATCTTATCCATAAAAAAATATAGAGCTAGTATGTAAATATTCTGGTCTGTGAACAAGATTTTTTATGCATTCTATAGGGAACTGGATTGAGCCTACTGCTGAAATATATAGTTTTGTAGTAATAAACCATTCTACGTAAGTATTGCTAAAACATCTGCAGAAAAACTAAAACATCCACATATTTTAAAATATCATTGAAGTTGTATGTATGTTGTTTAGTTATGCCTTTTCATTTATGTGACTGTTAGAATGATTTTTTTTCCTTTGCATATGTCATGAGTTTTTTCCCAATAGCTCTATTATAATCATTATCTGCTTTTGTGAATGTACAGAAACTTAATTATCTCGGTGTTTGAAGCATTGTAAGATATAATTTATGCCACTTCTATATAATTATTGTTTGTGTTTGGGAAAGATGTGTCTCATGAAACTTTTGTTGCTTGTAGAGCATTTCTGTATCTGAGGTGAAATCACATTGCATTAAGTTGAAGCCAGATATGATGCTTCTTGATCAGAATGGAGAAAAGTGGCCTGTGACACTTACTTTCAGGACAAATGGTCATATTGCTATCACCGGTGGGTGGAACAACTTTTGGAGGAAGAACAAACTGCAGATTGGAGACAAATGCATTTTTGAGTTTGTCCTTGGCAGAGGAAATATAAGCAAAGAAATGAAGGTGCAAGTTATTCGTAAAGGTGCAGCAAATGCAAAATACCGTAGGAGCCACCTCAGGAAGACTTGAGTTGCACTAGTCATTGCCTTTGCTCCCTGTCTATCCCCCTCAGGAAGACTTGAATTGCACCTGTCATTGCCTTGGCTCCTCGTCTATCGGTTCTTCAGTGGAATGATATCAAATTTTGCAATGCTTTTGTTGTGAAAGGGTACGGGTGCTAGCCTCGTGGTACAAGATCCCTGCTGTTGTTCTAAGCAATCTAGCTGAGTATGTCCATATTGACTTCACCTGTACACTTCTTAGCCTCAAACATAACTTGATTGCGAAACTATTATATGGTCTCCACTTCCCTGTCAATTTGGATTTTTTTCATTTTCAGAAATATTTTGATTTACATAGGAGATAGTTTAACTTCTTTCAATGAAAAAGATTATATAGTGCAGTTTTTCCCTGAAGAAATTCATGTTTTCTGATGCTGGTAAACATGTTTCTTGAGGGTTCATCTAAGTAGAATATCGGTTGCAGATATATGAAACAATTTGATCCCACTTTCAGACACAGCCTTAATTACGGGGGAAATTGCCAAGGTCAAAATTTAAATTAGTAGATACAATTTATTCTATGTAGCAGACAGAAAGAAACGCGGAAGGCTTAATTTTTTCCGGTCTCTGACTGAGAAAGTTGTGATTCCCTACCAGGAATTATGAACTTCCCAATTGAGAATATTATCCACAATTTCAGGTCTGTTTATTTATGTTTTTGGACTCTCGGTTGTCTAAATTTACAGACAGATCTTAATATAATATTGATGTGAATAGGAGAGTGATATCCGCCCCACCAGACAAGGAGGCGTGATGGCCACTTTCACAGCCAATGAAATCACTTCTTAACAATGAACAGAAGATTATCTAATTGAAAAAGCCAAAACAAGCAGCTACCGCTCGAGAGTAAATTACTCTTTTGTATACATTTAGCATAGGCTTGAAATGATACTTGGCTCATGGATTGAGGATGGACAAATGCCTTCACCAGCAGAAGTGATTAAAGAGGAAGGCATCAATCGATTTCCCTTAAAGCAAAGGTCACTGACTGCTGCTTATTCCTTTGGCGTGAAGAGTATCTTCGAATTAAATGAACATCATAGAGGAAGATTAAATTTAATCAGTGAGATTTGGATCAAGAAAAGAATTGTGGCCCGTCAGAGTAGGATGCTTAAATCCCAAGGGCCATATAACCATGTTGTTGATGGCAGTGATACGGTCTTTAACTGCCAAAGATTTACTAATTCATGGGCACTGTATGGGAATCAATTTTCATTTACTTTTCCAAGTTTTCTAGAGTTTTGTTGCGGGGGAGCAGACAATCATCCCTCACAATATTCGTTTCTCTAATTGGAATGATTACATTCGCATAATTGTTCTGCGAATTTCCTGCCTACGTACTTGGCAACTGGAAGGACAGAAACATCAACTCCTTGTTATATTACACCGTAAGCTTCACCCAGACACAATGCATGTACTATTCATAAAAAGATACCCAGACACACTGCATCTACTGCTCAGAAAAAGTTTTAAGTTAACGGTTACTCAACTCTTGTATCAATATATTTAATATGATAAAATTTTTTAATTTTATTAATTAAATAATTCTACTACATAATTACAATTATTACAGTAAAGATATAAACCTGATCCACTTAAAACTTTCTTGCCATCTAATACCCTGCACAGTGTTTTGAATTGCCAAAGGAAGATTATTACACTTTTAAAGAACCAGTCAACTACTAGAATTCTTACAAATGCCAAATTTCAGTCTACACAACTGAATATTTTAGAGAAGACAATGTTGTGGATAGGCTACAGCCTAAACTCTACAGTAGATTAAATGTAGCTTTTCATTTCTGTTACAAATTAACATAACCAATCGATGGCACTCCTACACAAGCATGATGCAAACAAAAAAAGTAACTGCCTCACAGTACATCAGGACATGTCTTGTTTGACTCTTGTGTTGTGGTTGTACTCCAATTATAGCAGCAGGATGGATGAAATAATACCTGAAATGGTCTCAGTAATCATACAGCTACGGGTCAATGTAGGGAAGATCACTTTGGTCATTTACATGCTATTTTGCATATGTACACTCGAGCAATATTGCACCCATATACAAGGCTTTTCTGATTAACATCAATGAGAGGAGCTAGCCTCAGTACTGTACATTGAGTAATCGCTTGTGCTAAAGTTAGTTCTCTCTTCATCCCACTTCAGAATCTCCCTTGCATATTTAAGAGCAGCATCAACACTGTCAGGCTCCATTCCTTTTACCAGAGAAACATATAATTTTCGCCCAGTGAGAGATGAATAAAGCCTCTTGAACTTGACAGCAATGTAGTGGGAAGCCATTTGACCCAGTGAGGGGCTATGATTGATGTTGTTGCTGTTTTTTCTGTTACTCTTGGTGTGATGAAGGCTGATCACTGGATGAAAATCATCAAACCAGTCACAGTTATTCAATGGTACCCGTTCTATTTTCTCCTCAAATAGATCAAATTTGGTTAGTATCAAAAGGAATTCCATCTGGTCAAAGGTTGGATCAGTAACAATGCTTTCAAAGAATTTCCTGCTCAGCATCATCTTGTTAGTGAGAGATCCATTCCCATCAGGAGAAAATTGATCATAGTCGCTCAAGGCAACACAGAAAATGACCATTCCAACATCTTCAAACATCTCTAGCCATTTGCAGTTTTCCCCAAGACCCCTTGCCTGTACTCTAATTAGTTGGTACCTGATAAACAACTCAAGAAAGAAAACTGTTGAGAATTTTTTCTATTAAAAAAAAAGAGAGGAGGTAAAAATGGCTCTAAAATGTACATAAGAGATTAACAAGGAAGATTGCTTATTATGAAAATTACTAGTTCAATGAGTGCCGGAAATTGAGAGCCATTGGCCAAATAAAAGAGTACAGAAAATTTAGGCCAAAGGATAGCCAATACACTAGAGAGGTGGTTCTCTAATTTATTCAGATGTGCATTTCACTCGTGTAGCTAATTCTAAGGAGCGCATATTCCCAAAGCATGTTTCAGAATTTCTATTTTTGCATTTCAGGATGAGTTTAGGATTTCTACGTAACACAAACCACTCACCCACTCTGTGTTTACTTTTCTAGAAGTATTACACCCAGGAAACTGTCTGGATATAGAGCAATGCACATGTGTCCACCAAGTCCACTGATTCATAAATCATCCAACTTCATGTTGATTAGGGTTCAAAACCTGAATTTTTCCCCTTCAAAGAAGAAATTAGATTCAACTCAGAACTTGGACTATATTTACTGTTTAAGCAGTCCGGTAACCTGCATACATTCTTACTTATTTATGTACTCCTTTTTTTTTGTAAGAAAATGAGCTGCACGCATATTTTTTAGCAACAAATCTTGTTGGAATTGCCAATTAAGGGCCACTGAACATGTAATGCACTTATCTTATAAACATGTAAGCCATATGGTCTAGACATAGGAACCATTTTCTATTTTCTATCTTTTTGCAGGATATTAAACATTGGCACGAACCTGAGCAAAGAGTCATGCTGATCAGAAATGTCACCATCATCATCAGAAGCCAAGTGGGGAAATGAGAAGTCCACACAAGCAAGCCCATTAGATGAAGTGACACCCTCAGCATATAGAATATCCAAATCTGATGGTTCATAGTCCGTTCTCAATATATCAACAACCTGTCATGTAAAAGATAATGGTAGAAACATTAACAAGAGTTAGTCA
Source organism: Xylocarpus granatum (assembly GCA_019650275.1). Taxonomy (NCBI): domain Eukaryota; kingdom Viridiplantae; phylum Streptophyta; class Magnoliopsida; order Sapindales; family Meliaceae; genus Xylocarpus; species Xylocarpus granatum. Next base: position 88,040 of record BNST01000464.1, on the reverse strand, counting down.
TAATTAGTATCCGAGAAGCTTGGTCAGGAACACAGTAACAAGAAATGCAAGAGTCAGACATGACACAAGCATGAAACCAGGATACTGGTTGAGTCAAGCTTTTGTTACTAAACAAGAAAATTCTAGTTAACATACTGGCCCAAGTCAGCTGTCTAAGCATCAGCAGTATAAACCTCAAAAGAAAACCTTTGAACCTTTAATTACTTCTTTCTAAGCCCAATACTCATCTGCAACATAAAAGGCTAAGCCAAAAATGGTAAAGTACCATTGTTCTCCTTACAAAAATGTTACACTGAAATGAACTAATGCTCACCCTATCCCTTATTTTATTCCTTCAAAGACCCCCTTGTGTGGCATTGAAATGCAATTAACCTTTTTGTCCTTTTACACATCTATAAATAGATCCTAGAATCTAGTGTCAACAAAGAAACATGAACAAATTGCAGCAGATTTTCTAAAAATGATTTCTGTTAAATTGTTTTGCAAAATTTAATATACTTAAAGTAGAAATTACAGACATCTACGTACTCAGACATTGACAAATATGAATAATAAAATGGAATTGAATTTTAAATCATTTATACTGTATGATGTAAGTTACACTACAAATTCTCCAGGTTAATTCAAGAGCTCCAAATTTTTAATGAAAGTTCGAAAAGGAAAGGAAAGGTCCTTTCTACAAACCAAAAACCATTTATCTTAAGAACTCACAAACAAAATGAATGTAAAAGCTTCTTACACAAGTCAGTTTTGCTTTAGCACAAATTTTTCTATCATTCAAGATGGCCTCTATAACCTATCTAGCATTCTAGGAAAGTTGCAGACCCATCGATTCACTGCAGCACACTTGCTTCTTATTTCTTATTTCCAATTTAAAATAAATACCAAAAGGAAAGAGCACCTTTGTTTCCTCTAAACAGTGTTAAAGCCTTAGGTTTGGTAGGGATGTCAAACATCGGCATGGTAATTCCACCATTTCAATGCTTGCTTACCCTGTGTTTTGTACTACACATGCTGAATAACCAGACACTATTAATGTAGAAAGCAAGGCCAACGAGTTGTTCGAAGATCGTGGCATCTTAAAATCACAACTATTTTTTCTTACATCAGAAATTTTTCACCTCTCTCTCTTCTATCACAATGTATAAGACCAACACAAACATCATTAGGCTAGGACAATTAATTTCAAGTAATTTACTATCAAGAAGTACGAGTGCCCACAATTTAAACGATTTAGCAGAGCATAAGAGTAGCAAGCATGATTTTACCCGCTCTAGGAAATAACTAGCAATATTAGGTAGCATTTCCAGTTCGCTCCTTCGACTGTAAGTAGCTTCAATGGCAGCATCTTCCCACAGCTCCTCAACCAATGGTGCATATTCACGAGTAGCAGCTGGAAAAATGGCTTCCAAATTGCCCAACACCATAGTCTTCAGAAGCCAATCAGAAAAAGCTTTAAGCCTTGGGCTGATTGTGTAGATAGTTTTAACATCAACACCATTGGAACTCCCTATCATTGACCAGAAACTCAATTCAGCGACTTACAAAGTATACACAATGCATGAACAACTAAATAAGCCAGCTGAATCAAACTGTCCCAGGCAGCAATTGAGTAATTTTCATCCAGTTGAAAAATACTTCAGAAGACTGATGAGTATGTATTTAATTTGGCATCAATGAAAAGACTTGTGGATGCCTTTGTGAGTTACCAGGCTCTCAAAGTAGAAGTTCAAAATCTTAAATAGTCCGAAAAATGTGACTTGAGTGTGAAGTTAGTGATGGACAATAGGATCCTACCTGCCATTTATGTGATGCAAACATCTCAAATCTATTGAAATCAACTAGACATGGAAGTGTATGTGCATTTCGCATATCTATGTATGTTTACATGGCATAAATATCAGCCCAGAACAAGTTGTTCATAATAAGTGAAATTAAAGAGATGAGGGGTAAACAATGGAATCAATACACTTCCTTACCAATAGCCTCAGATTCATCTGAAGATTGTTTCTTCTTCCTTTCATCCAAAATTTCTTCCTCAAAATGCTCACGACCTTCAAGGAGTATACCAAGATATCCATACACATTGCTCTGAATCTTGAACCTAATATTCTCACGCTCATCATCTGAGAATGGTACATCTTTATAGAGAATTTTAGCCTGAAACATTTGTTTTATTAACCCATTAAAAATTTAAGTGTCATCACCAATAATTTATTATGTGAGTGATGATCATAAATAGATATCAACAAAAATGGAAACAGTATCAAAACAATTTGGCTACGAGGTTCACCTATGATAAGATATATGGAAAACAAGTTTAACTTATTACTCTTTTCAGTTTTAATATAGAACTATAAATGGCTTGATTGATCATGCACCCATAAGTCAACTCAACAAAGAGTTTAACTTCAACTATCAAATAATTCTTCACAATTTAGCATTGAAATAGTCAAAACTAGTTCACAGAAAATTGATAGAGAGGAATCTACACTCCACAAAAGCAGAAGTTGACATGTAAGTCACAGGATAAGATTTACCAAGATGCCTGCCAAATAAAATATAATTATCACAGTACCACAAACTCTGCATGATCACTATAGCATTAAGCTCAAACTTTTAGGGATTCCCAGCCAGAACTCTTTTCCTCATTTCCATTATGTATTACAAGTAAATTTAAGTTGCACAGCATTGAGTTTGAAACATTCAGCCTCATGTAAACAGAATTGCATATTAAGTTTAGAGCCCGTATTTCCCCATTTTGAAGTACCTGCTTAAATATAGTACTCGTCCCAGATCCACTGTATCCAATTAAAAGCAATTTTTGAAGTGTTCTCTGCTCAATGTAGTCAGGAACAGATCTGCTAATCTGACTTTTCACTTGTTCACTGCCAAAATTTGAAGATTTGGAAGGAACGGGCAATGATAAGACTGCACAAACTAGCTTTGTCCCAGCCTAAGAAGCAATGTCACCGTAAATAAGGCCGAATCAATGCCAAGAAACTACTAAAAAGATAACTTTGAAGCACAAGTGAAGAAACAAATATGAGACACAAATCATACTTTGCCCCAAATACATCCCTTAGTATTTTTCTGTCCCTCTTCTTGATACGAACCATCCTCATTTACCCAAAAGTGTGGATTGCCAGCACATTGAACACCTGCCAACTGTAACATTCAACAGAAAACGATATTGACATTCCATGCAATTCAACTATTCTAGATAATAATTTTGCAAGCCTAGAAACTCTGACCTGTAACATCCTAAGTTCTACTTTGGTAATCTCTCGACCATTGATGAAAATTTGTGTGTTTCCATTGCTGGCATTTGGCTTGATTGGACCCCCAACATTCAGATGGGGACTAATTATCTTCAAAGGCTTCTGTCCTTCCTGTGGAATTGAGCAGAACCATCAATATCATAACAATGAACTAGATTCACCATAAATGAAATATCTCAAATATACCATATTCACCTTTCCCCAAAGACCAGATACTTTATCATACCAATAATTTCCGGGTTTTAGTTTCTTTGGTGGGTTAGGACATGTCTGCAATATAACCAACTCATCATGACAAAGTGGCTTCCCATTCACATGTACATACTCTGGTGGCAACTGATTCACCTCACACAACTTCTCAGCCTTCATTATTTGCTTAACCTCCAATGAATTAAGCAACCGCTTTAGCATTCTAGAACATTTCCCCAAACTGCCTCGTTTAGCTTCATCAATAGGATATCCAATGCAAGAAACACATTTCCTTCCTTCAGGCATTGACCCCATAGCTCTAAGCACACAATTACTACAATACTTGGCATCACAAACAGTACAAACCTCTTTCTCCGTAAACCGGTTCCCCTTGAAACACCTATAACAGGACCCTCTCTTCCCTCTCGTTTCAGGATCTCTCTTAACTCGTTGCATTATCCTCGGTTCCTCTTGACTGAACTCTTCACCAAAATCCTCATCCTCATCCTCAGATGCAATATCAAGAAATGTAACAACCGGTCCTCTTTTAATATCACCATTAAATTGGAGACCATCAACATCATTATTGTTTCTATTACCAACATCTCCAGTTCTACGAGATGAAACTCGAGAAGAAGGGTAATCCATACTCAGAACAGACTCGTTTGATTCCCAATCGGGCTGATTTAACTCATCAGTAATGTCCAAACTATCCTTCCCACCGTTGGATTCTCTCAATCTCGCCGAACTCCCTCTTGATTTCTCGAAACTACTAGAATTCAAATTTTCATCATCTTGATTAAAGCCGTTTGGACTATTAACTAACTCACCAGACACATAATTGGAAAACTCTAACGCGCCTGAGCTACTTAACTCACCGGACAATAAGCAGTTGACGCTATCGGCAGCTCTGTCGATAACGGAGGTCGGTGAAACAGTCGTTTCAGATTTTACTTCAGTCTCCACCGCCGCAGGTTTGAGCTCTTTGGAGAATTTTTTGTTTAAATTATCGGCCGAAATTATCGGCTGGACAACCGGAAGCGCCAATTTATCGGAGAGAGAAGCTTGCTTGACAACCGCAGCAACCGGAATTTCCTGAACGTTGATCGGAACAGCCAGCGGAATATCGTACGGCACAGGCGGTCCATTGTATTCAGCTGCAAATGAATACTGGATCACATCTTCAGCTACCGAAGCTGCCATCACCTCCGGCGTTAATACTTGTTTCATCCAGTAAAAGCCTCAAGTTGAAACTCAAGGTGAAACCCTAAACTAAACTATGAAAACAGATTGGTTTAGAAGAAGAAAGATAGTTGGGATACAAAGCGAGCCGAAATTGGAAAATGACAGCTGGTGAAGAAAAGGAAAAAGAAAACAGGAGCAGCCGCATCTGTAGCTCTAGCTGTGAGCTGGGAGGCGTTTGGTCTTGTGGAGGGAATCTGAAAACAGTAGTTCTATGTTTGACTTTTATCATTTAGATCCCCAACTTTTAAAATTTTTCGTTTAGAAACATAGTTTTTTTGTTTGTTTTATACAAGTTCTTTGATTACCAAAAGAAAGAAATATTCACCCTTCATAGCAATGTTATAATTATGGACTGATTCATTTTTTTTTAAACAGATTATATTTTAAATTATTTAATTTATAATATAAAATTAATTTATAAATTTTATTAAAATATAATTTTAATCTTACTTTCATATAAATTATGATATATTTGATATAAATGAAAAAGTTAAATCCTCATTTACAAATTTTCTAAAAAAAGGAGGGCCAGAAGATAATATTCCTTTTTTTTAAAAAAAAATTTGAAGAAAAAGATTGGTACACTTTAATTTAAATTAAAAAAAAATGTAGTTGTTTGGGAAATGTGGCCACGTGGGGTCCAGGGAACTTTTGTCTTTTACATAGTGTTGATGGCATCTTAGAGTTGGATTTAGGGCTGAACCGAACTGAAGGGCCCGCCAGGGAAAGGAGGGACCACAGCGAGCGTATGGTATGTCTGTACGCTACGGTTACTTTTTCGTGTATTCTACGTAGCTCAACTGAAGAGCGAATCCGAATCTTTTCTTAGCAAGTGAAAATGGCCCGACCGAGATGGGACCAATACAAGTCAAGTTTATGTGGACCGGTTTGCAAGATAAGGTGGATCAAGTCAAGCCCAATCCATCCCTTGGATTGGTAGGACTTGCAGGGGAAAGCAGAAAAGCAAACTCACCATGAGCTCGTTTACCCGACCCATTTGACAACTATCCACTGTTTTAGGACTGCCATTGATAATGACAATTGTTTGTTTAATATTTGGTATCAATTCTTCCCACAAAACCAAACTTTCATTGTGTTTATGCGTAAAGGTTGTAAAGATGGTACTTAATTTTCATTGCAGATTAGTTAGGGTAGGATGTAATAGGTCAAAAGCAAACAACATGGATGCCAAACTTTGTGTTATGCCTGATTGATGTCTTTCAGCCATTGCTGCTTTGAAAAGAAACTTTTACATCCTTTTCATACCTGCGGTTATCAATATTATATATTTACGATCAACTTTTCATTTTCTCTTCACGGACCACACAGCATATACACAAACAAGTTGATGCCTTGTTGAGGATGTCGAGAAAGAATTGGCCACACGGCATATTCATTAAGGTGCTGTTCTACCTACCTTTCATTCTTTCAAATGAAGTAACTGCAGTTACAGGGGATCTGTTATCGAAATGGTCGGCTAACTATAGTTTATTGTTTTATTCCGTTTGCACCATTATTCTTCATGATTAGTGCAGTTCAATCTTATCTTCTTGTTTATCGGACCAGAGGTTAAGTCAACTGGGTTAATTTAATTTTTGCAGAAGGTAGCCTGATAAAATAGAATTGCTCGTGATCTACGGTGAACGCAGATCTTAAGCTTGTGCTTTGATTCTCTTATTAATTATTTAATCTCCTAATTGTCAACCAAAGCTGTACCCAATTGTTCCTTCTGCTTGTCTTCCTCCTTGACTTCTGTAGCCACGCTGAGCACACAATATCGTCCGAAAGTCTGAAAATCACATTTTCAACGGAGAACAGCAGCCATGAGAAGTCTATACAGAATATTCTCTGCACCAAATTTACAATAGAAGAGAATTTCTTGCGACACCAAACTTCACACATTCACTTCTGTTCACACCATATTTGTAGTAACATTTGTATTCTTGGATCTTGATCCAAGTAGTTGATGTTTTTTTCATGCAGGCGGAATACAATAACTCAATAAGCAAACAGGCACGTTGGATATCTGCATCAACTTGTGAGGATGATCCTTTTGGAACCACATGCAAACTGGTTCAGTTTAATCTATTACATCCAACAGAAATCAAACAAATATATTCACGTCTAGCTAAAGCCATGCACTTGTTGACAAGCCGAACTTATTGATCCCTTGAAATTGACCATGCGCAATCCAACTTTACTCGCCTGAAGTGGGTGAGCTCTTTCTTCACTGCTTCTTTTGGCAAATTCTGCCCTCGAAAGAGAAGCTTGGAGCATGTGTCAAGGAATTGGACCCAGCACCGTTTCCGTCCGATGGATAATGTAGTTGTTGACTGGTCTGCGCCATCGCCGGAGCTTGCTCCGATATTCGCCACATCTTCACGGACTTATCTAAACTCCCACTGTACAGAATCCACCGCCTTTCCGGCGATACTGATTCGGCGTCTTTCTCCGCTGCTAAGCACTTCACAGGTCCACTGTGGCCTGTTAACATTGATAAACATATGTGATCATTCTCTTTTCTCCTCCATATGCATATTCCCATATCAGCCGAGCCGCTAAAGACAAGACTCCCAGCCGTGACCAGGCAAAGAATTGCCAGCTTATGACCTCTCAAAACACCGCCATGAGAGAGTTGCATTTCACGTTCCCAAAAGTTAATTAACCCGTCCGATGACCCGCAATAAACAACTGTGGCATCTGGGTTTACAGCCAATGCTGTAATTGCACATTCTTGCTTCAACAAAGTCTGTGAAAAGAAGTGCTTTGTTCCTTTCCCTTGTAATTCTCTTCTCCAAACCTTGACCGTGCCATCAGCTGATCCTGTGAAAACCAAGCCATCAAATCCAGCGACAATGGAGTTTACAGCATCATCGTGAGCTATGACCGATTCTAAACACTTGAAATCAGAGGCTCTCCAAACTTTAAATGTTTTGTCCCAGGAAGCTGAGTAGAGAATTTTTTGGTCTTCACTGATGCTAAGAGAAGATATTGCATCGAAGTGCTTAATCCAAATCGCATTACGATGGCGTCTGACTTCAACATAATTGCTCGGCTTCATGGAACTTTTGATATAATCCTTAAAAGTTGGTAAAGTCCCAACACGCTTGTGGATGCTAGCATCCCTGGAAGAAACCTTCCAAACTCTAATCTTCCCATCTTGATGTCCCGTAAAGATCTTCTCATTTGCAATTACAATCGCTTTCACTAAGCCGCTATTCGATTTAAACCCAGAAAACTCCTTCTGGTTCTTCCAAACCCTAATATTCTTGCTATCAGAACCAGTATACAATAAACCACCAGATGCCGCAAGTGAATATATATGACCCTCTTCACGTAGCAATGACCCTATCAGCACATTCGGCGAGTAACTAATATCATCAGTGTCAGGAGGAATGGGCACATGATGGGTAGACCATGGAGACTTGGCAAACGGAGAAGACGAACCATTATCAGTCGGAGAACCATCTTGCGCCATTAGAGGTCCTTTATCAGATTTTGGAGGTGAAATGTTGCGACTATATGGGACCGAGAAATCATGCTCCATTGGCTCAGAGGCCTTTAACCGGCCAAATTTTTGGGCGCGACCAGCACTGTTATTTTCTGAAAATATTCGGGCCCCTGGCACTCCTTTCATGATTTGATTCTTATGGTTTACTACAAAGGGTATAATTCGGTGAGCAGAAAGAGCTAACAAAATAACACAGAGATCGAGTGCGTGGTATAATGTTAAGAACAAAGAGGAAAACCAGGTGTGAAGAAAACGGAAAACTTGAAGAATATTATTATATTGAAAAGAGAACAGATAAGCAGACACAGAGAAGGAGATACAGAGGAAGAAGAACAAACGCCTATGTAATGAAAATGAACAATGGAGAATTACGACTGAGCCCATAGCTGGACGGCGGCATTTAGGCAACAGCCATAAAATAACTCTTGTCTGTCAATTTTCTATTAGATATCGTTGATGGCGTAACGGGAGTTCCCCTACGGTCGTCTTTTGTTTTCTTATGTTGTGGTTGCTTGAAAAGCTAGTCATTTTCGGCCACGTCAATATCCGTCTCCAAAGATGCTTAGGTGGCAACAAAAAATGGAATGATCGATCGTGACCAGAGAAGATCCGGTCCTGGAGCTGAGGAAGCGGAAACGTACGGCGGTCATTTTGAATAGCACCCGGAGTAGGACAAAAACGTTTGACTTTCTTTTTCGGCAGATTAGATGAGCCTTTGACATTTGACTTGGTCAAAATTATTTCCATCAACTGTTGTCCACGTTGGTTTGGCGAGGAATAACTGTAGGGGGCCAATTTTAGTAAATGTCATTCGTGGACTGTACTTTTGTATTCTTATCTTTTAACTCCCAATTTTGTTTGAAGAGATCACCCAAAATTGGTAGAAATAGTGTAGAAATCTTACAAGACATTATCCAAATACAAAGTGGGATCCATCGAAAATGTATATCAGTTATCCTCAATTTAGTTGATTTTGAATTAAATCAAAATTAATAATTTTAATTTAATTTAAAATCGAACTCAGGCTCGGCCCAAATACCTTTGCCGACGTGCATAAACAGTAAATATTTCGTGATGAGTGCACAAAACTAGACCTTTTCGGTGCAGTCTGCTGTCATATTACCTCCACTCATGGCTAAAACTGTTTTGTGGAAACACATGCAGGAACGAAAACAAATTACTAAAAATGAAAAAACAAGAAGCCCAATCCCCACATATAATGAAGTGTATGGCGAGTAGGTAATAATCCCATTCTAATCCCAGGGCGGTTTCCCATATCTCAGTTTTCTCCATAGCGCATAGACCTACTTCCTCCTTGAAAAATAAATGGCTTTCATGGTTTCGGAAGCTGAAGCTTCTCTCTCAGACTCAGAGATGGCGATCGGCTCAGAAGAAAAAGAAAAGCATCACAAGACAACTTCTTTTGAGATCATCATCGTCGTCGTCAGACTCCTTTTCCACTGAAACCTGGGACAAGGAAGTTGTCCTCAAACGCATCCGTCACCATAAGCACTTAATCAGGGTCAAATGCGCTTTCCAAGGTCTGGTTATCAGCCGCAGTCTGCAGGGTTATATTGTTCAGATACTTGAACCTCCGAGTACCCGTTAAAGTTCTGTAACTGTAATGCATCAACAAATGCTCTTTGCTTGTCCATTCAGAGGGCACAATCGGAAAGCATGAGTTCACAGCAATATTTGCAGTACAGAGTGTAAGGCTCAAAGATACTTAATTGACTATAATTGATTTGTAGTTGCGCATTCTCGTTATCGCAATTTGATATCCAAATTTTCCTCGAGTCAAAATAGAAAAGAAGTTCGCGGGCTTCCTTGGAATCCAATTGATTCCACGGAAGAGACACTTCCTAATCTGTCTTATGAAATTATTATCTGCTGTGGTGGACAATGCTATCAATATGCAGAACCCATTTTACCAGACATCGATCAATTCAATACCGCAATCATCAATTCTGGAAAGCAATTTGACAACATACAAGAACTAGACCATTTTTCATCAGTGACAATACAGCATTGGCCATGGAACTGTGGACCATTGGGAATAGCTTAAATAAGAATGATTAATAAAAACATTTGGCACACAAGTTTGTCAGTTTTCACTTTAACAAGCCTGAAGTAGAAAGGAAGCGAAGTGCTTGGTTAGAGTTATTCAGAACTGCTGATGACCTTGAAACCTGCATTTTCCTTTTCTTCAAAAACTCCAAGGAACTGTTCAAGCATCCAGGAGGAGGCATGTCGTCCAAAATAACTGGTTCTAGCCTGCCAATTTAAGTTAATGAACAAAATATTCTATTTCAAATGACTTGGAACCTATTAGAAACTCTCTCCCATCATATAGTGAATAAGAAAGATCCTTTACCCTGAGTTTTTCTTTTTCTTCTTTCTCGAAATGGGTTTCGCCTCAGCCTTCTCGTCTTCAGAGTCTGATAGGAAAACTTGTCTGGAGATGAAATATGACCTCTAGTTAGAATCTTACACCTAAAAAATCTGGAAACTCGAAGATGCACAAAAATACACACACAAGGAAGAGAGAAAAGGCATCATACTTCTCACGAGCTGCAAGCAATTCAACAATGTCACTTGGAAGCATCCCTGCAGTACCCAGAGACTCTTTTTCTGGCCCAGTTTCTGCTACATCTTGGATGCCCTCACCTCCTTTTGAAGGTCGTGGTGTTTTCCTTTGAGCCCACAGTCTCCTACGTTCCTTTCCCTCACGGCAAACTCTATGCAGAGCAATTAATAACAAGATTCAGGGAAAAAAACATACCTCGACAGTTATCTTGAAACATAAAAAGTTTTCAAACAACACCGTTTGAAAGCAGTCTATATTTAGCAAAATTTAAGCATCAGCATAAGATGGAAGTTTTCAAAAGTTCATGTGAGTAATTCAAGCTGATTCCATAGAAAAGTACGAAACAGTAAGTCAATAAATTATACCAAACCTCAGTCCGCCATTTCATTTGCCTGATAACTCCCTATATGCCAGCACTATTGCAAGAAGAAACAAATTCCAAGCTCATATTTACATCTTTCTATGTGAAGGTACTAAAATTTCTATCAAACACACCAACTCACCTAAACAAACTTTTCTCTATTTTCTTAGTGTTGGCCGCACAACCCCTGCGATACTTTAAAAAAATTCCTAAATTCCATACCTTTCCACGACCGTCCTTGAAATCCCATTACAACAGGAAGTTCATCCAAAAACAACCCGTTAATCCTAATTCTCCAAATTGAAAGTCTACCCATCAGTAAATATTGAGCTTTTACAAGATCAACAAGTTCTACAGATGTATATAGCTAATGGAAAAAACAAAAAAAAATTACTTCTTTCTTTTCCATTATTATTCCTTCACAATAAATTAAAGCAATAAACGGGCTACAGCATACCTGGCTTTATTTTCCTTCTGGACTTTTCGAATCTCCTCATCTTGCCGTAATCCCTGCACAAACAAAATCATATCACCTTGTTTCATTAAAAAAGAGAAAACAAAAAACAATCCAAAAATAGGAAGAAAAAAAATCTGCACCTGCTCGGCGGAAAATTCCTCGGGTGCATCCGAGTCATAATCTTCTCTCTCCGACATCGTCAATCTCTTCGTCTTAGAACGCTTCGAGGTCTAGGGTTTAAAGGTACCAAGTAGCTTCTGTTTGGAGTATTCTATTTAACAAACTTAAATCGGACCCAATGAAGGTCCATATCAGCCCAACTATACGAGATTCTGGCCTACATATCCGATCTGCAACCGAGGCCCCGTTCCGGCACAACTCGGGCTAGCTAGCCTGCACAATGTTCTTATTTTTCAACTTTATTTTTAATAATAAATATATATTATAATATATTTTTATAATAATTACGATAATATATATATATATATATAAATATTAATAAATTTTATTTTAAATATATTTTAAAAGATGGTAATGGACAGCCAATTGTCTTTATCGTGTCTTGACTTCTTCTTCATTGTATGATGGATTAATTGACTTTTTGAAAAGGATGAGGATAACATCATACAAGCAAGCATTAAAAACATATTGATAATCGAACAAGAGCTGCTGCTGCTGTTGTATATGTTTTTTCATGGGGCAAAATCACCTAGCTATCTAGGATTAACTGAAGAAGGATCAAGAGACACAAGTACGGGAAGCACGCATGGCAACTAACTTATAGAAATAGCTGGTGCAACAAGCAAGCACATGCCCTTTTAGTAAGTGTGTCTGTGTCTCTTAACTTATGGGTTCTGGCCAAGTGTCTGTCTCCCAACTTTTGGATTTTTGGGCACTCTAATTTAGGATGGGGTTAGGTTCCATTCCGTTTTAAGTTACATTATTAGACCAGCAAGCAAAATGAATTGCAAATGCATCGCTGTGGTCGCTCATTGGTCTCCGAATCCTTTTTAAGAGCAGTCAAAGTTTGTCACTGAAACGATCATCATAAAGCATAGAAATCAATTGAAATTAATGGATGTTTAGCTTAAAATCCGTCTCCCTGTAAGCGCACTCTGATATGGGATTCTTCATTAAAGTAGCAGACAGTCAATTGGGATTAAACACCCACCCCAAAAAAAAACAGTTGAGATTCGATGGGAATACACATCAGAATTGTTAAGCATCTGTTAGAACTGTGATTAGATTGAATTTTTTACAATCCAGTCTAGAATACTGTCAAACAAGTGTGATTGAAAGAGAGAAGGAATGAACATGGCTGCCCTGGTTCACGGACCCAGAAGAAGAATAGTCCTTGAACGTGTAGAGAGGGAGAAGAATAACATGAGAAAAGTCTGTTTAAGAATCAACCAAAATCACAAGTCTCACATGTCTTTTTTACCGCAGTATCAGAACTGATTTCCTGTTTGAAAAAGCGAAAACGACGCATGTCATCACTATGATTTCCTCTCGAGTCTTAACCCCACGCACGTACATGCGTGGTATCATCAATTTACTGATGAAACACGGTATACTACAAATACTGAACATTATAATTAAACTGCGACTGAGTGGGCCAAATTGATAAACTGATTACACGGCGTTTATTCGGTGTTTTACGGGACATGGGCGGTTTATTCCATTGACAATTGAAGCAGTTGCGTCCGGAGGACGGACAAGTAAGCTCAATGGTCATGCAGTTAGGTTAATTTCCATGAAACTTTGCCCGAATATCCTGCCAAAACACTAAAATCTCGACGTTGAAAATTGAGCAATGTACCTAAAGTCGTCGGCTCAATATCCGTTACTTTCAACGTCATCGGTGACACCCGTCATGCGATGATGGCTCGCGAAGGCGGCTGTGACTTTCCGCCCCACGTGGTGGCCGATGGTCGTAACATGCAGCCGTAATTCTTTTATTTAAATTGATATTAAAGCAAAAGGTGTTCAACGGTTTTACGAAAGGCCTGCCATTGCATTCTACATGAAATAAAAAAACACTCCCCTTTTGCGATTTTCAGGTGGATTGCACTTCCAGGGACATTAATTATATCATTAGTTATCAAATATAATGTTAATTAATCTAGTATTAGCTTAATTAATTAATAATTTTGGGTGACGGGCAATTATAAAATAAGAGAACTTTATTCTTAAGACAGCGTGTATGGTTCAAAAACACCGCCGACCAAGCGGGTTAGTAGTTGTACCGGTTCCAATGGCTGTCTGCTTGATTCGGCTGGCACCTGACCAATTAAATAATGATCTATTATGCCACGTGTCTTCGCAAATGCTGACTTTGCACCCGACGTTGACTTTGGGAACAGTGAACATGTATTTAAGGGAATTCATTTTTTCAGTAACCATCAGAACATACGACATGCGTTTAATTAGATTCCCAAACTTTAACCCAAATTTAAATTGAATAAAAATACTACTATAAAGATTCTAGGCAACTATGGCGGCTGAAAGGGTAGCATCGTCAAATTAACCAATATTCTTAACCTTTGGGTTAATCTCAACCCAACCCCCTTGTTGTTCTAAAACATTTCAAATCACCCCTTTTTTAAAAAAAAATTATAATTGTATAAAATTTAAATAATTTTAAAAGAAAAAGCATCATGGAATATGGTGGGTCCATTCCAGAAGTCCCCCACTTCCATCAAATCATTCAGCCTATGATTCGTACATCATCAAATAAAATATAAAGTTGTTCGGATTGAGGCCGGTTCACACACAGCACAAGGTCTTTGCACTGCTTCATTCGTATGTATGTACGTATGTATGTATGTACGTATGTGTATTAAATTATAATTTTTTATTTTATCTTTAAATAAAAAATAATATATTATATAATTAATAATAAATTATTAAAATTATATTTTAAGAAAATTTGTAAATTAAAAATTTAGTACCAAATCGAAAGGGTATTTTTGCAATTTCGATAATCCAAGCTGCAGTTGACACGTTTTCCATCGTGAAAAGGAGGAAGCTTTCCCAGAGTCGCAAGTCTGGTTTTCTTTTGCTTTAACCAAACATCACTAGTTTTGTTTTGGCTCTGAATTGGTGGAAATCGCGGAGGAATTACAGCCATTGAAACGGCTCAGAGAGTTAAGAGGTAAGCCATGGACTCATAAACACTTTAACCAAACCAAGCCATCGCTTTGATTATCAAATATGTAAGGTGAAAACAGTTTATTTGCAATGAATGGACCTTTCTCTGTCTCTTTTTTGTGCATTAATTGGTGTAGGTCGCCTCCCAACGGCTTCGCAGGTCTCCTTGATTTCCTCTATTAATTACCCATTTTAGTCAAACGTAATAGTAAACACCACACAGTTGGTGTTCTTTCGATCAGGCTTTTATCATAAGCTTTTGTTTTTCTTGATCAAGAATTTTTTTTGTGCAGAATCGTCATACTGATGAGCGATGATCACGATTCTGCAACAGAAATTGTCTGTTATAATCTTCATTTACATAATCTCTTATGTGAACGCGGCCGACCACTGTGAAAACTCCTGCGGAAATGGAAAATTAGCTAAACGATTCCCATACCCGTTCGGGTTCTCAGCAGGTTGCCCGATCCAGTTGAACTGTACCGATGGAATCCCACACGTAAAAATCGCTGAGTTTGAAGTTCAAAATGTAACGGCGGACAACATCTTCCTAGGCCTTCCTGCGAAATGCCATCGGGAGATTTCGTCCCTCCATCCGCTGTTTGACGATAATTACGGAGTGTCATGGCAGAACAGTTTTCTTCTCCAGAACTGTTCTGTTCGTGAAAGCAGCTGCGAAATATCGATGAGTTTGGTCGAGCAACGGTTCAACTTCGGCACATGTGGTGTTAATAGTGATAACATAACATGTTATTATTGGGGAAATAACAGTGAAAGGAGTCTTATGAGCTACGATCACTTGTCCCGACTTGGCTGCAAGTTTCTGTTTTCCTCACTTGCTTTTAGTTCGGGGGGAAACTCAGGCGGGTCGCTCGAGTTTCAGCGAGTTGAGCTTGATTGGTGGCTTCGTGGCAAGTGTAGCTGCTCCGCAAATGCTAAATGTCATAATTTTACTCTCGCTAACGGAAATTTGGCTCATCGTTGCCGGTGTGAAGAGGGCTTTGAAGGTGACGGATTCCAAGCCGGTGAAGGATGCCGGAAAAGTGAGTCAAACTGCCGTTTCCTCTGCATTTTTATTTATATATTTGTTTTTTTTTCTCTTTTTTAATATCTGGTCTTAGGATTTGATGGACGGAAAACTTGGTCAAACCGGGAAGGTACCCCGTCGTCCGTGGTGTCATTCATTGACCAATAAGAGGATGAAAGCTCATCGCCTTAAAGAATATAATTCATGACCAAATTGCACTACCTTTAGCAAAGGGGAGGCGTGAACTTTGACTGGATTTTTTTGTTTGACTTTTTGGTGACAAGAGGTTGGATTGGGGTAATCTGACTTGGATGTAAATCTAGAAGTTTAGAAAAGTATACATGATTAATTGTTATTATATGAGCAATCAACGGTGTATGATTAACCGGTCCCACATGTCTTTGAATAGGCACAATGGATGTAGTGTAGACTGTATTGAAAAGGATGTGGTTAGGGGCAATTTACCACAGGCAAATGCGGACTTCAGAAATTTCGCAGGAAAAATGTGCCAAAAGAGGGAAGTTTGTGGATTTGATATAAGGATTTATGAGCGCAATGAGCGGGGGTTATGTCAGTCAAGAACATAGGCCTTGCCTGCAGTATATATTATAGATATGCTAGCTTGGTAAATAATCTTCCTAGAGTGGGAAGTCAAACTTTACACAGTTGTTTGGTCTAAGCACATGTTTTTAACTTCCAAGCAACAAAAAGTCTAAAAGGGAAAAGACTTTATGATTCATCAGTTCCAATCAAAGTATTGATTCCCTTGTTCATTAGTCATCGTGTTTAATCAAAACGCTGTTTATCTAATTGCTACTTTTATCTTATCAAGTTGAAAATTTCATGTGCTTGAATAGCTTAATAAATTCTGTCTACTCCAACAAACCTGCTGTTGGTTTGGTAAATGGCACCTCTTGGCAGCATTTGCTACCAGGGTTTCACAAAAAGACATGGACAGATTTGATGGTGTATAATCACCCACTTTGGATGTAGATATCTGCAGTAGAACTTTTAAGGCAATGGCTGCGCCTTGATGTCTCTAAGTCTCTGATAGTTAATTTTCTTTCCTTGGCTTTTCTTTGGTAGAAATGCTGAATAAATCAACAATAAGAAAAGTTTTAATTGGAGCAGTTGTTCTAAAGCTTAAAGGTCATGCTTGTAAACTAATGCCACAGAATTTTACTTTTTTTTGTTCTTCTGAATGATAGAAATCCACCCGAACTTCATTAACACAAGTTTAAGAATGTATGGATTATCATTTATAATCTAACTCCAAATCATTACTTGTTCTGATGGAGCTAGCTGTTATTATGATGAAACTTTATGGTTCTCTTATTTTGTAGCCTCGTATCTTTGCTTATCATCTTCTTCCTCATTTTTCTTGTCCCAGATTCTAAATGCAATGCTCCAAAGTATATAGTTGGCCGATGTGGAGGAATTAGAGCTGGTGTTCTTGTTGGAGGTAAAGTTTAGTTTTGGCATCAAGAAATCACAGTTTAGTGCTTCACATGTTTTTGAGAATTATTGCTTTAACTTGTGTCTCATGCCTTGAATCAACTTAACTGCTCAAAAATGTTACCTAAGAGACTATGAGAATATAAAAAATGTGGTAAATGTTTCATGCTTAGGCCTCTTAATCTGTGTTTGTCAATTTGCTGTGCTCATTACTCATCAGTCATCAACTAAGTAGTGATTTAGTTGCTTAAATGCACTAGTGAATTAACTCATGCGCTTCCCATGTTTCTTGACTAATAGTCACATGATTTTTTAAGCCGGCTTCTTTTACATTTTTAGATTGAAGCCGGCAGTTATTTTGTATTAAAATACTTCAATTTAAGTCCAGCATGAATTGTTTCAGTGATCACAATGGAATGATTCTTAGTTTTTTTTTAAAAAAATTTTTTATGTGACCTATGATAACCTGATAAACTTTCGCCTGACAATTAAGCTGAACAATTCCTTAAAATTCTTGTGATTTGAGATATTCTGATTCTTAAGTAGCAAATAAGTTACTTGCAGAACAAATCCTTATCATAGTTGGGTGATGGTTAGGATTTGGTTTAGTCACATTAGCCCTTGACTGAGAAATTAATAATTTGAACTTCCATTGCAACTGGAATCATGATCAAGTATTCTTCTCAGAAACAACTATTAATTTTATAGCTAGGTTTTTATTTGAAGAAACATAATCTAACATGTGTCATATTATTTTCATTTTTAGGGCTCATTGCTGGAGCTTCCATCATGGCTGGTCTGGCTTTTCTATGTTACTGCATCCGAAGACGGTCCACTTCCTTGAGAAACCAGCTCAGTGCAAAGCGCCTCCTGTTTCAAGCCGCTGGCAACTCTAGTGTACCTTTTTACTCTTACAAAGAAATTGAAAGAGCCACCAGTTCTTTTGCTGAGAAACAAAGGCTGGGAACTGGCGCCTATGGTACAGTTTATGCAGGAAAGCTCCACAATGATGAATGGGTTGCCATAAAAAGGTTTAGATATAGAGATACTGACAGTATTGACCAAGTCATGAACGAGATTAAGCTTCTCTCCTCTGTGAGCCACCCAAATCTGGTCCGCCTCTTAGGTTGCTGCATAGAGGAAGGTGAACCAATCCTTGTTTATGAATTTATGCCTAATGGAACTCTAAGTCAGCATCTGCAAAGAGAGAGGAGCAGTGGGATTCCCTGGACGATACGGCTTACCATTGCCACTGAGACTGCCCAGGCTATTGCCTATCTCCACTCTGCCATGAATCCTCCCATTTACCACCGAGATATCAAATCCAGTAATATACTCTTGGATTACAACTTTAAGTCAAAGGTAGCTGATTTTGGGCTTTCTAGACTTGGCATGTCGGAGTTGTCCCATATCTCAACAGCCCCACAAGGGACTCCAGGCTACCTTGATCCTCAATACCATCAGTATTTCCATCTTTCTGATAAAAGCGATGTTTACAGTTTTGGGGTAGTTCTCATAGAGATCATAACGGCATTGAAAGTGGTTGATTTTTCTCGCCCTCAAAGTGAGGTGAATTTGGCTGCACTAGCTATTGACAGAATTGGTAGAGGTTGTGTGGATGACATAATAGATCCATCCCTTGAGCCAAATAGGGATGCTTGGACGCTGTCATCCATTCATAATGTGGCTGAATTAGCATTTAGATGCCTTGCTTTTCACGGGGACATGAGGCCTACTATGATGGAAGTTGCCCAAGAGCTAGAACAGATCAGGATCAGTTCTTGGGCTTCGAATATTTACATTGCATCACCTCCAGCGTCATGTGTTTCATTATCAGAATGTGGAAGTGAGCGATCATTGAGTGGTGTGACAATTAACAGGTCAGGGGTGAAGAGTCAGAGGTTGGTTGTTCCTCCTAAAAATGCGGATTGTCTGACTACATTGGATGAGGTCAAGGATGGCTCCCCTGTTTCTGTACAGGATCCTTGGTTAAGTGATCAGAGCTCGCCTGCAACAAACAGCTTGCTGGGTACTGTTGTCCGGTGAGCTCAAAGCTGTTTCTGTGAATACTGTCCAAATATTTTTTTGGATACCTATTAATACGCCCCCACTGCTTATAGATCTCTCATAGCTATAGGTATCTTCTTAGATCCTCAATCCATCCTCCATCCTTTTCCTTGCAGAAAAAAAATCAGAATGTTGAAAGTGGAATATGTAGAAGCCATCACTACGATGATATTGATTATATCGTATATATTTATGAAGTAAAATTTTGAAATGATTTGTTGTTCTTGTGTCTTAAGTCACAGCCATTCAGTTTCTCCAATAGAATTCTGCCATACACGGGCCAATTTAGCAAAACAAGATGATGACTCTGCAGTTCTTGACATGTGAGCCTTCCCGTGAGCTCTTAGATGTGAAAATTTCTTCATACATTCAAGGTTTGGCGCCCTGGTAAGCATTGTTGACTTGTGATGAAGTCATTAGTACAATCTAGACAAAGTTTGGCTGTGGGAATTAATATCACAACTTACCGTGCAATACTTCAACGATTATTAGAGTATGGTTTTGGGCTTGTTGCATGTTTTGGACTAGTTCCGTTGTAGCCATGGATGATATGTTCTTCCTCTTCGTACACGAACAGCTGATGAATATGTTATAGAAAAAAGCTGACTGTTGTGTGCAAACAATGCAAGTGGATCGTTTTTGAGAGACTCCCATTTTCTCACCACTTCCATGGAATTAACAAGTATCTCATTCCAAGAACAAAGAAAACTAAAATGTAAACCCAACTTACAATTTACATTAGGAACATGGCATAGTGGACAAATGCATGCACATTACAGTTAAACGAATTCTTCCTGGATGAAATTCTACAATTATGGAACAAATCTGACCTGCAGAGCCAACTATCAGTTTGCAGAAGAGGAGCTGCTACTGGCTCCTTTGAAAAATAACGATGGGCAATTACATTTCACGTAGAACGTTCAACCGAAAGTCAAGGATCAGCAATCAAGATTGGTACTGAACGCAATGAACTAATGTTTAGACTGGAATCTTGTTGCTTTTGGAAATTGAAATATAAATAATCAGGATTCGTCTGATCTGTGAGTCTGAAGTCAGTGGCTTATGATTTTCTGTTGTGTGTACCAAAAGAGGGTAATTTGTATAAATAGTCTCCCTTTCAAGGCACGTAAGAGAAATAGCATATGAGAAATTGGTGAATTAGTTTAAAAGTAATGAAAAGACTAGTATAACCTTTCAAATCATCAGCGACTATTTTTAAAGATACGACGTCGTGTACGGATCCGGCGTTGTTTATTGTCATATTATCATGGCATTTCTACTCTATTTCAGAAAAACTGTAAACGAAGCTAATGGTGGAAGTAGAAGGTACAGTGAAGTTATGTGTTAGGCATTGTAGGAGATGAACCCTAAATTAGTGTATTGAACTAACCTGTGTAAGCCCTAAGTTAGAATACTGAACTAACATGGGTTTTTGTTAAGATAAGTTAAGGTTTTGCGGTAATTATAAGTTGATATTTTGTTGGTTGGTGTTTTGCTTGTTAATTATGCTAACATGTGCTGAGTGCAAAGCCAGAACTTGGCTGTCATGTTTGTATGAAAGAACATTATTCCCCCGACGTTTGTTATATGTCATTTACATCATGTGTTGAACTCATTTTGCTTCCTTATTAAGAATAGACATTTGCAAATCTGTAACTTCTTTTATGAAAAGGGATCATTTCATATGTTTAGAATGCACGCATCTCTCGATTAATTGATGCTGGGTTTTGGAGTGTTTTTGGCATCGTAAAAATCATTTCCAAATAGCTTAAATTGTGGTTGTGTCAATCTTTAATTACATCTCTGAAATAGACATGAGTGCTTTTTGAGATCAAAAAAGCACTTAAGGTGCCTCATGGAGAAGAACTTGATAGGCATTGATATTGGGGAATTCTAGGTCAGAAAATCCTTTGAAGTGCCTCTGCTGAAAGCCCTTGATAAGTGTTTTCTTTCAGAAAGTGCTTTAAGAGTTTTTATGCTCTTTAAGTAGGCTTTTGGCATTGTGTTTCATTTTATAACATCATTTAGTAATTTTTACTATTTTATCTATGACAATAGGGTTGCCCATTATGGTGAACTTGCTCTTGAGTGTTTAAATGCATATTATCAGTATGGACGTGCACTGCTGTACAAAGCTCAAGAGGAGACAGATCCATTGGGTTCAGTGCCTAAAAAGGAGAGTGAATCTCAGCATGTCTCTGACAAAGATGAATCTGTTAAGTATATTGTTAATGGAGAATCTTCTAAAGCTTCTGTTTCAAGTAATACTGAACAGGATGGCAGTTCAAACAATCAGAATGGAGCAGCAGATGATGGTTTGTATTTTTCTTGTGGTGCTTTTGACTGACTTCTGATTTATCATATTAGAATCATAGCTGTTAATGATTTGGCTACTTGATTCTTATGAATAACATGAATGATATTTACGTCGAATGCTACCTTTGTTTATGCCAAGTAATGAATTTTATTGTCTATGCATAGTTCTGATATCAAATCCTGAGAACTTTTTATTTAAACTCTTCTATCTCAATTGATTTCCCTGCATTGTTCACTGGTCTGGATTTTTCTTCTTCCACTATACATTTTATATTTTCAACCAATTTATGGCCAAGTATGTGTTTAAATATCATGTAATTGTTAGAAAATATTTGATAAGAAGGAATATTTCAGTGGTGTATAAAAGGCTCTTGAGCAAACTTGCATTGGATGAGAGATGGCAGTAATGACTAATTTGCCACACTAAATTGTTCGGATAAGGCTTCCTGTTGTGGTTTCACATGCCTAATAATATTCAGTATTATTGATAATCATCATCATTGTTAGAGACACTATATTTGGATTATGCTTGTTTTTTACAGTTCCTTGTGGAAAGGATGAGGAAGAAGATGAAGAGGGTAATGATGATGAGGACCTGGCTGAAGCAGATGAAGATGACTCTGACCTGGATGGCATGGAAAATGCAAGATGTTGCAAGAGCAATTGCTGAAAAGCATTCTGGTGACACATTGGAGAAGGTGGATATATTATCAGCACTGGCCAAGGTTGCATTGGAAAGAGGTTGTTGATGTGTTTACTTCTTAAATTTAACTGAAATTTAAATATTTTTATTTTAACTTTTCGGACTTAACTTCTGTTTTGCACTATGCAGAGGAAATTGAAACTTCTGTTAGTGACTATCAGCTAGCATTATCTATATTGGAATGGCTGGTTGAACCCGACAGTCGACACATAACTGAACTGTATCCTTCTTGAAGATGAAATATGTTTTTAGATGATAACTATCTGATGTTCTGTTTGCTCAGTTGTCAGATTTATTGAGCGGCATGATGTATAGGCAATAAACCAATTTCTAGAATTCTCTTCTTTAATTTCATTCTGGTTTTTCACTTGGTGTCTACCTTAATTCTATTATTCAGAAATTTCCGAATATGTTTATGAATGGAGATTGGCTCCAAGCCTCAGGAAGCAATTCCATATTGCCAGAAGGCTATACTCAGGAAGCAAATCACGGCTACAGTGTCTCATGAACAAAGTCAAGGGTTCCACAGAATCAGCTGCTTCTAAATTAGATGATGGTAACCAGCAGTCCTCCAATGGGTTACAAAATGATAAACTTCTGCCTGATAAGGAAGCAGAGATTGAAACACTATCTGGCCTCTCTGGAGAACTGGAAAAGAAGGCAAGTCCAATTAGAATTTGTGAAAGAAATCATAAAAATTCATATATCAACTTTTGTGAGTTAAATAGTACATTCTTTGATCTGCAGCTTGAAGATTTACAGCAACTGGCCTGGAACCCAAAGTCAATTCTCTCAGAAATCCTGGGAATCGTATCTGCCAAGGCAAAAGGCAATGAAAAGAGTCCATCTTCAGTTGTTATGAGCTCTTCACGGATGTATACTTCTAACAGGAGTGGAGATTTTGATTCTCCTATTGTTTCCACTGCTCACATGAGTGGAGCTGCTGCTGCTGGAGTCACCCATATTGGGGTCGTTGTAAGAGGAGTCAAGCGAGCATCAATGAGCACAGCCTCAGCAGAATCAAGCCCAATGAAGAAGCCCATGCCAGACCCTTCATCTGATAAAGGGGATGAGAGTGCATGATCCTGGTCCATATTCTGAAACTCAAACTAATACAATTTTGGTGGGTCTTGGGAAGCTTCCCAATTTAAATATAGATATCATGGATCCTTGCCAGCCACCTGCATTATTTCCCTGCTTACTGGCCTCTGGGTGTTTTGCCAGGCTTGTTTTGCCAAGTAGGTCTCCTGGGATTGTTTATGTAACAAGTTAATAGTACTTCTGTTGCATCTTGTTGTATACTCTGCATAGATGAAACGATATTTCTAACATGTTTTGATGGAAATGATTCATTTGAATGCATGTCGTGATTCTTTTAAGGTGCCCTGTCTTTCCTGTATTATAGAGTCGGTCTCTCTCTTTCACTTCGTGCTAGGTTTAGTGTTATTCGAACTTTTGTTAAGCCATGATTAATCTCTCTTAATGTGAAGATAAGGGGGGTCCTCTGTGTCCTAACTACATGCTCAATAATTTAAATATGATCATCATAGATCTGCTTGGTTGTCCATCACAGTTAACTTTAGTAATAACTATAGGATGCCATTGCCAGCTGCTCCTTCAACGGAAAGCAGCCTTGTATGCAAAACAATGGATTTGAGAGCTTCTTTGCAGTGTCTGATGGGGCGCTGGTTGTTGAACTTGATACTCGTCAATTGGATCAGCCTGTCAAGTTTTTGATGTTGTTGAGGGAGCAGACAGTGCCGCTTTGGTAAGACACAAATTGTGATGACGACGGTCATGGGTTCTCTTTTGTTCCAAGTTAAAAGCATCGAGTAATGCAGCTAACTGCCGGGCAATGCTTGTGCGAAATTATTGCTAGGTGAGATGATGGGGTGGTGACAAGCGTTGTCTAGAATGATAAAATCATACCTATCAACCTTGTCTCTCAATACAAGGAAACAGGATTTCATTTGTACTAAGCAACCTGATTCTTCTCACAAAAGGGTCACATCCCTTTCATTTAAACCGATGGCAAATGGTGTCTTGAATCATCCAATCGATGACTTAAAGAGTAGGCTGTTTCACCATGTTGATGCACGTGAAACAATGATCGATGAGATCAAAAGTAATTTCATTGGTATAAACACTGTGAATAAGGATTAGAGAAAGCGATGCATCGATCACAAAACACGCGGACATACTCATCATATCAAAGATTTCAGCCTCAAGAAAGCAAGAGTTTTAAGGTGGATTGCAAGCAATGTGGTAAATATGCCTGGGGTGGATGCGGCAACCACCTTGCCAACCTCTATGACAGCATAGAGAGTGGCAAACACTGCATGTGCCGCTCGTGGACTGGCATTGTCATCCCTGCTTCGCAGACAGCTACTCAGCGACCATCTGGGGCTTCAGCTCCAACTTCAACTACCGGAGCCACACCCACAGGTGCATATCTACAAATTTTGGCATATCTTCAGCAAAATAGAGCCCTAACAAGTTATGGATTTTCTAATTTTGCCTGTTGCAAGGCATCTCGACTGATGATACCACGTTGTGTGTGTGTGTGTATAGTTTATAGGCTCTGATATAGATCAGAAAGAAGAGAAAATGGAACAGGAAAGCGTTGCCTGGCAAATTCTACACAGTATTTAAGATTTTGTTTCAATTTACCCAGTTTGCAACTCAAATCGAAAACATTTGAACTTTTAAATGTATTTAACATTCACTTACTCATCCAGCTTTCCAATAAACTAGATACCAGAATATTAAATCTTGCTTGGAATTTGAATCTGCAAAGTTGCTACCTAAGACAAATCTAAACAATTTCAATCTAAACCAAGTCATATGCAATATGTTAGCACAGTGATATGTGTTTTTATGTTTTGTTTCTGCATGCAAAGCAAAATCGTAAGGCGCCTTGGATGCTGGCCAGCAGGGGCTGTGTTAGACTCATGGTGGGTCAATACAAGAATAATGCAGGAGAATGATTTATAATAAAGTTGTAGTTTAAGCCTGGCCAACGGATTGATACTGTGGGAAATAAAATAATGTGGGCGATTATGGTCAATATCTTATTGACCATTCTGCCGGTTTAATGTATATTCGGATTGTCTTAGAGGAGGAGAAGGAAAGAAATCCAAAGTTTTGGGATTGGTAAGTCCTAGGAAACGATTAAGCTGCCCTTCATTTTTCTCCTAGTGGACAGTCTAAAGCTAATGCTTCCTAAGTGAACGACGTGATTGCAAAGAGCTGGTGCCCAAATGGAAACTACCCATCCTTCCTTTTGTGGCATTGAAGTCTTATTTCTTGAACGATTGCACATTTCCATTTGCTCCAAAGTCGCACACTTTATTCGGAAATCCCTCTTTTAAGGCAAGTGAGGTTTGATTGTCTTCCATAGCCACTGTTTTTGATATCATCACCTAAGATTAAAGTCCACGACCGGACATAAAATTTCAAGGGGTCTTAGCCTAGTCTAGCACGAAGTCATCGATGACAGAGCAGCCAAATTGTTGAGCAAGGCTAGTCTGGCTACCAAATTCACCTCGCCAGAGCTTCATGCAAGCTAAGCAACCAACTCATGCGTCAGTTATTACCACTTGGGTTGGATTTGTAGAAACTTTCATAGATTGAAAATTGAACTGATCAGTAAAAGCAGCCAAATAGGATTCATCTGACATCCTTATTCCAACTGGTTATATTAGGCTGTTTTAAATGAACAGGTTCAGCTATAAATTACGGGGCCAGGATTTTTATTATGACTAAGCTACCAGAAAAGACAGGAACGAGCAAGAAAACACAACCCAATAAAAGCCGTCATCATTTCCCCACGTGTCGATTACTTATAATTCACACGTTAGCAAGATGAAAGTCCTGCGAAGCCATGTGAGCCATTGTCCAGGATTGATGCACCCAAACAGTGAAAAAAGCCGAGAAAAACAGTTGATGATCCGAAGCTTCGCACAAAAATCTTGTACATTCCTTGAAGCGTTCTCTGACCCGAAAACGCGGGGACCCTCACAGTTACATTATAATAGCACATTACCGCACAATATCTGTTGACCGCAGATAAAGATCCAGCAAAGAGCCGTTAAAAAGGGAAAATACTCATTAATGATAGACTTAGTTTGGTGTCTCTTATCTGTCTGTGTGTGTTGCTCTCAATTATTCCCTTCCAGAGAGATATAGAACTGTTTTCATTGAATTCTTGTTTTCAGATCTGAAAGCGAAAATGGGGAGGTGGGATTACTTGACAATGAAAACTGATGATCAGGTCAATAGAGATTTGCTTAACTCTGATTTCATTGAGCTTAAGGTTGCTGCAAAAAGGCTCATCAGTGATGCAACTAAGCTTGGTGGCCTTGGGTTTGGGACCTCTTTTCTCAAATGGGTTGCCTCCTTTGCTGCCATGTGAGTAATGTCAACTTATGCATAGATCGCTTCAATAGTTGTGGTATTGATTTGTAATTGAAAGGGTAGATATGTAATGCTGTTGATTGTAGTATACACAGTTTATACTGTTAAGGGATCTGTACTGTGGCAAGGCAAGAGTTATTGTTTTGCGTTCTCTTTTGAGGGCTTATGGACCAAGCTGATGGTGTTGATCTTTGTTGATTCACTCATCTTCTAGTCTAAATGGATAAGTCAAAATGGGCTATTTGTTTATATTGTTTCTAGTTTTTTAAATTTCAGACCTCTTTCTCTGACTACAGGTTCTACCAGTCAACTACGGGACCTACTGATGTTTAATTACTCAATCAACAGAAATTTGATAGCATATTATTGGATGATTTTATCTCTTGTTGACCCATATGAATATTCATTGATTCGTTGGTCAAGAACTTCTCTTTCTTTCTCTTGTTGTAGTGGAGCATTTTTCTGAGCAACCAAACATACTAGTTTAGTAGTGAAACAACCAGATAACAGATATACTGCAAAATATAACGCTTCCATACCTGCGTTCTTTCATGCTGCTACCATATCAAAGGAAATTGAAGCAACTTACAGCAATCCCCTCTTCTTTCCTAGGAGGAGGAAATGAAAAAGAAATAATTGATAATGTTATGATGAACACAAGACAGTTAGTAGTGAAAATTTTAGCGGTCTTATACCTTGCTGTATGCAGATATTGTTGAGAAAATTTTTGCATAAATTTTGATATCATGTTACTTATACCAGTTGCTTTGACTACAATACAATGTTACTTATAGAAGCATGATTATAGTATGTTTCGTGAACAATTGTGGTAACTATGGGTATTTATATTGCACGTAGTTCAGGTTTGACCTGTAAGGTATTCAAGTCTATTCCCCAAAACTTGTAGGTGACTCAATCTGGTTGGCTGAGAACAATCTTATGCTTGAAACTTCATCTATAACTTCTTCATTGCTTAGTAGGAACCCAAAGCCTCGCCATCTTGTTGTATGCATATGCAATGCTTGATTGTAATATTTGCTTGGATGTACTCTTTCATCCAAAAATTGTAGCCAGGACACTATTGCTATAGGTTGATACATCCTAATTGTCTCAGTTCAAATACTGCAAAGGCTTGATTGTTTTATGGCCTTTGCATTATTTCCTATATAGCCGCTTCTGTTGCTCTTCCATGTTATTGATGTATTTTTGCTTCATAATTACCTCAAAGTATCTTGTTCTGTTTAAACATTAGGCATACAATGCATTAATAACTTTACCTCTAAATTTTTACTGTAGTTACTTGTTGATATTGGATCGAACAAACTGGAGAACAAACATGCTGACTGCACTCTTAGTACCTTACATATTCTTTAGTTTTCCCTCAGTGTTGTTCAACTTTTTCAGGTAATATTTTTGTGGTTGCTTTCTTTTTTTTCCATTTTTGCCTTACATTTCTTTAAATGAGTCTTCTACTGAACTTAATTTCATGGTTCAATATCATTCAGAGGAGAGGTTGGAAAATGGATTGCCTTCATTGCAGTTGTGCTCAGACTTTTCTTCCCCCGGCATTTCCCAGGTATATGCTCAACTTACTGCAGTTGTTGGCCCTATTTCTAAGTTCCTCTTAGCCATTCTATCATGCTTTGCTGCTCTTCCTTTTTTAATCATTTCCCGTCTAATCTTCATAATACCATCTTAAGTTGTCAACCATAGCTGATTTTTCCATATCGCTTAATTTTCTTAATATCGGTTGTGATTCCCTGTCTTAAATGCTAATATGCTCCTTTTATACATGGCATTTAGTCATTTTATTCTATGCAACATATGAGTTTTATTTGCAATTACTTATGTCAAATTAGTTCAGTAATTTGTTTACCACATTCCATAAGTTGACACACAATGGATGCCACAGTTATCTCCCCCATCTTGATAGGCTGATGCAAATCTGTTTGGTTTTTTGCATTTACTGATAGTATTATGTTTTCCGAATTTGGCTGCCTTCACAACGATAATTTCATTATTTTCCCACAAAAGGCATGCCAACAGCAGTTGCAGGGCTTTTGTTACTTAACGCAGATATGATATATTTGTCTTTGTATCTACCATGTATGGGTAAATTTCTTTAGAATTCTTTTACTTTGTGTCTTAAAGTTTTATCTCTGAATTTTGCATTTTGAATGTCTCCGTCTCTCACAACATTTTTCTTAAGACAACCTTATTTCAAGTATCCACGTCTGAGTCCACCTGCAAACAAGTCACAGGTGGCTTGATGATTGAAAATTATACTTGCAGAGCTGTGTGTCTAATTACAATGTGACCATAATTTATGTACCCTCTGCAGATTGGCTGGAGATGCCGGGATCCTTGATTCTTCTTCTGGTCGTGGCTCCAAGTTTCTTTGCACACACCCTGAAGGACAGCTTGGTTGGTGTCATAATTTGTCTTGTAATTGGTTGCTATTTATTGCAAGAACATATCCGAGCATCGGGTGGATTCAGAAATTCTTTCACTCAAAGCCACGGTGTATCCAACACTCTCGGCATTGTTCTTCTGTTGGTGTATCCTGTCTGGGCGTTTGTACTCCACTTCCTCTAACACACTGATCGCTTGAAAGCAGTGAACTGTATCTGCTGTGCAACTGGAACACATCCATTTTTGTTAAAATTTATTTAAGCTTGAAAATGTTACTTGGCAAATGTCACTCTGGATTGTATAGTGTGTTTGATCCATGTCAACTCCGTATAAATCCAATGCAAAATTTGTGGGTTTGAATTGATATAAAACAATACAATTATCATTGTACGGAACATGATTAATTAAAATGTTTGATTTGAGTGTAAAATTATTGATATATATATATATATAATTTAAATTTAATAATATATATATATTTGTATATTTTTTAAAAATTTTAAAAATTAATATTTATTTTTGTTGAAATTAAAAATATTTTAAAAAAAATATTTTTATATTTAATAAATATATAAAAATTATGTATTAATTTTAATAAAATAATATTATAAATTATTTATATTTAATTTAATAAATATATATTATTAATATTTAAAAAATATTTTAATTAATTATTTATTATAAAAAATATTTTTTAATTAATTTTATATCTAAATATTATTTTATCTGAGTCTAAAATCGAAACGCAAAACCCTAACTTTAACCTTCGCGGCTATAAAATCCAACAACGCCTCCATGAGTAGCGTCACTGCTCGATCTCTTCCATTCTTAGATTTCTGACCTCTGAGGTTCCGCATAGGTTTTCTGTTTTTATTTGTATTTTGGATTTTTTAATGATTTCGTATTGCTAGTTAATGATGGGGATATCATCGTATAATGATGATCAAGGATGATTTCTCGGTGATGAACAATACTGATGACGAGTCCGATTATATTCCATTCTTTCAATCGTGACGACAAATCGAGGCATTTGTCTGAGAGAACTCATTACCCCTCATCATTTTTTTTTCTTTTGTTCTTTGAAATAGATACATGATAATTTATGCGCTGGATAAATAATCTCCTACTCATTCTGAATGTCTTTTAGAAAGTGAAGCAAAGATCTTAACTTTCTGACCTTAACCTTGTATTAGCCTTCTGGATTAGTGTTGGGTGTTGTTTGATCAAATTGGCAATCTTCTTCGGGCATGTGATGTCTCTTACTTTAGTTTCAAAGGTAGGATTTCTGAGTGTTGCAGACTTTAGGTTTCCTTGACGTATGATTGTCGCTCGAATTAGCATTTGATTGGATTGAATTGCGTTGGGTCAGACTATGAGTGGGAATTTTGAAGTCCTAGGCGTTCCTCAGTGGAGAATTGATTATTGGAAATTTGCAAATAATTAGATGCTGCTTGTACTTCAACCAAGCCGCCATAAGAGTAGAAGGAAGTTCAGAGAACTATATATTATTTTGTGGTTAGGGGGGATGATGCAGCTATGATGAGAAGCAATCTCACTCTATTATGCATTAAGGAGGTTTCAAATTCCAATGATTGTGTTTCAAGCACTTTTGAGCTGCATATTATCTACTCTATCTGGGGTAGAGTTGGTTGATCAAATACAATGATACATGGCCATCAGCACAATGAAACGAACCTTTTTATACTTTTACCCTGCCTGCATCTGCTCTGAATTGATTGTCAAGCAGGTCTCATCTTGTGTAGTTTCTGCGACAAACGATCGAAGATGATACTGGCAATGGATAATTTTGATATTAATACAACATAATACAGTAGGGTTGAAAACTAAACAATTGGACATCGACAGAGGCAAGAATATCAGAATTTCATTACGCCCCCTGGAGTAAAAGCCTAGCAACATTCAGCCAGAAAGGTGATGACCCAATTTACTAAACTAATACTAGTAAAGCATGGTTAAGGAGGAAACATACTAATTGTTTAACCAGAACAATTGTAAGTTTAAGGATGCCATGTAATAGACTAACAGTTTAACGGGAGTAGTTGTAATGTTAAGGATGTGTAGTAATGGACTAACCGTTAAACTGGAGCAATTGTAAGGTTATGGATGTAAAACAGCAGTTGTAATGGAACAATATTAAGAGGTAAAGGATGTAAATATTAGCTTGAAACTAAAACAGATCAAATTCTGTTGGTTAAGGATGGGTGAAGTAGGGTTTGTTATGCAGTTTTAATGAATTTTGAGAGCGAGCTTTACACTGAATCTTGTACAGCCACCCATTAGTCGTATTTCTGGAGGAAGACTTACAAGGACCTGACTGAACTAGTTTCCCTACATCATCAACTATTGGTTGAGAGAGTATCAGTGTGTTTATCCCAAATTAAAATTTTGCCACATGTCAAATTAAGAAACCAGAGACATTAGCTTGAAGCATCCAATAGGAAGAAGCCTTATCCTATCTCTTATCTTACTCACGCCAAAGCCACCAAAATAACTCTCCTCAGTCGTCCCTCCACATACAAAGTAACTCCTCTTTGTAAAGTTTGTTTCTTAGACAGAGAGACTTGTTTCCACAGTTGATCGAGAGCAAAATGGCAGCCTCACTGCAAGCAGTAGCCACACTCATGCAACCCACCAAGGTGGGTGTGTCCCCTGCTCGCAGCAGCGCGCAGCTGAGGTCGTCACAGAGCGTTTCAAAGGCTTTTGGTGTGGACTCTACTGGGGCTAGGATCACTTGCTCTTTGCAACATGACTTAAAGGACTTGGCTCAGAAATGTGTTGATGCTACCAAGATTGCTGGCTTTGCCCTTGCCACTTCTGCCCTCGTTGTTTCGGTCTGTTTGATAACTCTTACCCGGTTATTCTTTTGTTTCAATTAATTAGATGGCAAAAGTTTTGACGAACTTGATTATAATAATTCTGCATTTGAATTCTTTAATTAACTTCTGTTACTGCCTGTAATTGTATTAATTCTTGGAATGTTTATATTCATTTCTGATTTTCAAGTATTATATCATGATCGAGGTTTTACTCAAACAATGCCGCCATTAAGGAAAACTGATTTTGTATGCAATGACCGAATAATTCAATAATCTAAATCAAATGTGACGATGCACCTAGTCGTTATCAACAGTTTGTTATTATTTCGTAAATTGTGTTGGTGCAAATGTTCAAATATCTGGGCAACGGCCTGATTCATTAAATTAATGCCGAAGGACACGGTTGATTAGAGCTGATAAAGGTTCTCTCATGCATGGATATTTGGCCTGCAAGAAGTCAAGTTTCAATGTTGTTGTGTTCAAGGATGTTATTGTTATGAATTGACAGCACTATTAGTTTTAAGATAATGTAACATTGGTGCGGAATGGAGATTAAAGTCTGACCTTGTTGAATAATCACTTGTCTCCTTTAGGGAGCTGGTGCTGAAGGTGTTCCAAAGAGGCTAACATACGACGAAATCCAGAGCAAAACATACATGGAAGTAAAGGGAACTGGAACTGCTAACCAGTGCCCAACTATTTTCGGTGGAGTTGACTCATTTGCCTTCAAACCAGGCAAATACCAGGCTAAGAAGCTCTGCTTAGAACCCACTTCCTTCACTGTGAAGGCTGAGGGTGTCAACAAGAATGCCCCACCAGAGTTCCAAAACACAAAGCTCATGACCCGCCTTACATACACCCTTGATGAGATTGAGGGACCTTTTGAAGTGTCTCCTGATGGTGCTGTTAAGTTTGAGGAGAAAGATGGAATTGACTATGCTGCTGTGACAGTTCAACTGCCCGGTGGAGAGCGTGTGCCATTCCTTTTCACCATCAAACAGTTGGTAGCATCAGGTAAACCAGATAAATTCGGAGGAGAGTTTCTTGTACCATCATATCGTGGAACATCTTTCTTGGACCCAAAGGGAAGAGGTGGTTCCACTGGTTATGACAATGCTGTAGCATTGCCTGCTGGAGGAAGAGGAGATGAGGAAGAGCTCGCCAAGGAAAACATCAAGAATGCTTCATCTTCAACAGGAAAAATCACTCTCAGTGTTACACAGAGCAAGCCTGACACTGGAGAGGTTATTGGAGTTTTTGAGAGTGTTCAGCCATCTGATACTGATTTGGGAGCAAAGGTACCAAAGGATGTGAAGATCCAGGGGATCTGGTATGCACAGCTTGAGAAATAGTGCTCTTCTTGTATGAGTGTACTTATTCTTGTTTAGATTTTGAAACATGTTTGAGGTGGTGTTAAAACTTTTCTGTAACCCAGTTGAAAAGCACTGAAATATTATCTTGTTTGTATATTATCATGCCATGTTATACTAATGTTTGTAATTTCCAAGGTCCTGCTTAAAAAATGGTGGGTTTAAGTGTTTTGAGGCAATGAACCAACCAATACAAGTTTTGTATACCCACGGCACCTTCTTTACCCCATAGCATGGTAATATCATCCTCACTCTCTTCAGTATTGAAAACCCAGAATATTCTAAGTGTATTCACCAAATTTGGAAATGTGTTTGGCTCCATATTCCACATCCGATTTAATACAAGGCCTAAAGAACCTTCATAAAATGCCTTTTGTTCTTCAGTTTTAAGGTTTCCCGATGCTTAATTTCCGTTGACAAGAACCTATAATTTTTGGGTCAATATGTTCATACTACGTGTGATTGTTGATCTGCATCTCACTATCGGAATATATTATACAGCAATTTTAGTTGTAAGTTCATTAATTTATTTAGTTTTCGTGCCTCTTGCAGTGGTATTGGTACTATACTCATTCATTTATTTGATTATTAACTCTATGTAAATACTTATTAATTCGCATAAGCGCTTCCCTTATTTTTTTTAGCACTTTCAGACGAAACCATAGTTTCTGTTTGTGCAGCCTAGAATGGCATATCTATGATTGGCCCAATGCTATCATCGGATTATGGTGACCAAATTGGCCAGTCTTGCCTAATTGGATTATTGTGTGTGTGCTTGGATCTGGGAAACCAGTATCCTTTATCACAGATCTCAGCTCTGGCAAAAAAATCTCTCTATCGGGTCCAAATATGATTCTTGGTATTGCCATCCACGTCCAGGTTTTCTAATTAATTCCAAGTTGCCAACACGTAAAACATTGAACTGGGAGTTTAAACCCGACTGTTCCAATTCATTAATGATAACGGTTACATACTTCAACCACCGAGTTTTGACAATTCCATATGGCCTAGTACTATAAATGACTAAAACCCATTATTAGAAGTTTGTGAGAATTAATATTTAAGGATTAATATATCCATAGAATATATTTATCTGCTGGAAAAGAGACAATTCCATTGTTCATGTAGTTGGAGATGGCCCAAATTCGGCCTACTTACTGTATCCAATCCAAATGTACCAGAATCCATATTGTGTCTACTGTCGGTAGCCAATGAACCCGCTCACTTCGTCAAACTCAAAGAAACAAAATTAGAAACATGCATCACATGCTACTCCTATCTCAATGCAAGTGCCGGCCAGAGAATAAAGATGAAAAAGAAAAAAAGGAGAGACCGAACCCATGAATCAACGTTTCCATATTTGCTTTTCCTTTTAATCACAAACGTTATACGAGAAGACTCTGTATTTGAAATTGTATTTGTGATTGTACCACACCCTTTAGTCCGTGTCGTCTCTTCTGTTCTGTGACTGTCACCCATTTTCTGCGGTTATTGTTTTTGTTTCCTTTTTCCATTCTTTTTAAAGATGTCAATGAATTGAATCCTGGTTCTGGATATGAAGTGCCAGAAAATCTTCGAGGATGGACGTGGTGCCAGGATCAATTGGCACAAGTGCCAGTTTGGCTTTGCGTTTGGGTCAGACCATTTTCTCCTCTGCATCAATGTTTTTTATGAGTTCTCATGTTCAGTTCTCCAGCTACACCTCATTCTGGTAAATTCCCACTTTTTTTTTCAGTTTATAATATTCCGACTGGTTTGGTTTTGGTAGCACCCTTCTTCTCTCTGTAATTCATTTTATTTGCCACTTATTGCATATTGTGTATCTATATGCCTACTCTGTGATGACTCATGATTATAGATAGAAAGAATTTGATTAATTACAGGTTTTGCTTGATAAATGAGATTAGAGGTCAACTTCTCTGTCTTTTATTAGATAGAGGAGGGTGAAGTCAAGATTGTTAAGAGTCTTAGGATAGACCTAGTGAATTATGTGGGTTTCCAACAATTTCCTTTCCTGCAATTTGTTGTTATTGATCTTGCATGTCTGCAGTTACCTTGTGACAGTGATGGGTTTGGTGATTCCATGGAGTATGGCATTGGCACTGGTTGATGCTTATGCTGTCCTTTTAAGGAGTTTACCCCGCCGACCAAAGGTTATGTTGATTGTCATCGTAGGAGATTGGGTATGTTAGCTTCTTGGTTTCATTAACATCTTCATAATATTCCATTTCGCTACTTGATGATGAAAGAAATGTGTTTTGTTTGTCTTGTCCAATTACAGGTTTTGTCATTTCTTTCACTAGCCGCAGCCTGCTCAATAGCAAGTATCACAGAGCTGTTGATGCATATTTCCCGGCCAAACTGCCCTGCTAAGATATGCAGTAGATATCAATTGTCTGCAGCCACTGCTTTCTTGTCTTGGATTATGTTATTTGCTTCGTTTCTCTTCAATCTCTGGTTACTCGCTTCCTTGTAAATTTCTCGTTCTTTTATCATATTTATAATTCATACAGAAAACTCTTGACCAAAATCATGGTTGCAATAAAACCAAATTTAAATGTACAGATTGTTAAGCGTTGTAAATCGACTACTAATCCTTACTGATACAAAGCAAACTTTCCTCTACGATTTGCCTGATTTTACTGGAAACGGGGAAAGGAGTGGAAGAAGATGGAGAATAATCAAATATGGATTAGTGAATACTTCAGATAATAATGATTCCTCTACTCAGTTGCTTTCAATTCTCCCTGCTGGCGCACCGTCTCTGTGACCAACTCTGTTATGCTTACGGGTCTCATACCTTCTCACACTTGTGAAAAAACAGAAGAGAGAATAATGAGGTGCATGCCTTTTTGGCACGTGGGTCCAGATTCTAGAATGTGGAGGCAGATTGATTCCCGCATCTGATACAGCTGTCAATCTTCTTTCTGTTCTAAGGATTGATACCCGCATTCAATTCGGACAAGTGGCTTAATCTTTCTTTGTGACAGTGTGAAATCAAAGCCTTTCGGGCTGTCGCCAAACAATCTGAAAATACATTCTGCCACATGGCACTAGGACATTAGGTGGTCCTATCTATCATGTTCAAAAATTTGGTTCACCTCTCAAAATTGGACCGTTGGTTCCCACTTTACGAACCAGTAAATTTATGCGCAATAACTGGATAAGGGTTGCTCAAATGGCGAGAACCCAGTAAAAGCTATTTCGATACATACGGGTTTTTTGCAAAATTAATTTGCTTTTCCGTTTGTGCTTAAAGCTTGTGCAATTGAATGAGCGTGTTGGGTTGCTGTAGTTGTTCATGATTATGGTGTTAAACTTGGAAGTGGGTCTCAAGTTTGCGTGCAAAATGCGCTCCTAAAAGCTTTTTCATTTCTTGGTCTGCTTGTAAACGCTAAGAAAATGTTTGCCGACATTTCTGTAAGGACTTGGTTCCGTGGAATTCGATGAGCAATGTGTATTCTAAGATGGATTGTTGCAAAGAAGATAATTGGCTGTTTAAAGAGCTGAAGGAACTGGGTTCGCAAGGAAGCCGGCATGTTTCAGATTGATTTAATCAGAGAAATGCTCCTTTTAGTGTGAGAAATTTGCATTCTGCTCAAATATAGGAAAGATTTTGGCTGATGCTAGTGAAGTATGTGGTTTCTTAGAATTTGATGATTTCAAGTAAGGTTGGAGAAGGTCATTGGAAGGATGCTCTTGATTTCCTGAAATCCATTACCATTAGATGTGTAATTCTAGTGAGGGGCCCAATGAGGCTGCCCTTCTTTGTCTTCTTTCGGCCTGTAGCAAAGTTATTGGTGATTTTGATTTCTATTGGAAGCCCTTGTTAACATGTATTAAAGATTTGGCTGTGTAGAAATTGCTATGGATAATCTTTAACTAGATGTTGGGAAAGAGTCAAGCGCCTTGGCGTCATTATTGGAGTTCTACCATTGTATGGCTGTGTATTGACAGTGGTTAAACCCTTCGAGGGATTCTAGCTAGTAGGATCTGGCCTGACAAGATTGCCTTGACTTGACAAGTTTGCTTTCTGCTCGAGGCTCTGTGGTCCTATGGATGCGGAGAGATAGTACTTTGACAGCGTGAACTTCCACGCTATGTCACGTGAAATTGAGCATTATGGTCGATCTACTTGGGCAAGTGGCACTTTAGATGTAGCAGATAGGTTGATGAAGCTGGTTGTTGTGGTATGGGTGTCGCTTTGTGCTAATAGGAAACATGACAATCTGGACGTTGTAAAATTCTAAAGCTGTTTCTTCCATCGGTGCCAAAAACTTCAGGGCTTTATGTAGTTTTCTCGTAACTTATTTTGTGAACCTCAAAGCTAGTGAAGAAAATTAGGAAACTAATGAACAACCATGAACAACCTCAAAGGTAGTTGAGGGCTGTGCTTATATGAATTTATGGTGGATGACATGAGACGTGAAATTTCAAGCAGTTACAGATTTTGGTTAATTTAGGAATGGCAAAAATGCTCCACAGCCCAGGGGCTGCGTCATCTTTCTGTTGGGGCAGAAGTAGGAATGACCAGTATCAGGGAATTCCTCTTATTTCGGAAAGGTTTTCTCCTGCTTCTTTGCTGTTCAAACACAAAGTTGGCCGTTTGATAAAAGCAACAGCAGAATATCACTGCAGCTCCTCTACCCTGGAGAATGTGAAATCCTGTCACAATATTGAGTAACTTCACGCAAACCTAGCTATGTTAATAATGGCTGTGATTGTAAAGTCTGCTTTACACCGAGGCAATTGAATTGACACACGAGAAAGAGAGAGCATTACTCATTGGACAGAGATTTTCTTCAACTTCTTCCTGGCGTTCCTGCAAACAGATAAGAGAAAAGGAGAGCATAAAAAAAGGGAGATTTTCTGCAATAAGCCATTGCACTTGCTCATGGAGGGACAAGAAGTCGAATCCGAATCTGCAGCTGCAATGGTTAAAGCCTTTTATCCAGGCACCATTTTATGTGCATTGTGAATGTGGCTCCCAAAAATACACCAACCACTTTTGTAGTGACTGCAAGGGCTTACCCTTTTAAATACAAATCTGTGACGGTCCATCAAGCTTTATTGTCAAGAGAGAGCTCGATTCCTTCAACATTTCTATTCAAGTTCATTGAAGTTTTATTATATATTTGACTATTTAACAAAATATTATTACAGTAAAATCAATTACTCTCTTTCTCTGAAATTTTAAGAATTTTTTTTTAGAGTTCTTTGCTTGATGTTTTATAATAATATTCCCTTTGCTAATCATCTCCGTCTAGCTTTAAAGGAGATTCAGGCCTTCAATCATCTAGCCTTAAACTACTACCAAATACAGAGAATTAGAAGAAAAGGAATACAATGAGATCATTAGCTACTCCATTGTATTACTCAGAGGAGTGGGCAAGGGAGGACAGAGCTACTCATTTTTCACCATCCATATCAATCATAGCTCCTGCGGTGAACAGATGTTAACTTAGCATTAACAGAACAAGAACATTGCGCTAAAACTGCGCGAAATACATTCTGAAACTAGAAACATACATTAATATATAGCTTATGAAGAGAACAGACTCAATTGAAGAACAGGGCATTGTTTCAATTGATATCATAGGGGGCTAAGGCTGAACCTTGGTTTGGAAGTAAAATGTGATGTGTCTAAATTTTTCATTCGGGGGTCCTCACCTATATGGAAACTAGTAATTGAGAAGCCTGAACTATATATACCCAGAAGATATATTCAGAGAAGCTAACAAAGAGATGGTTGCTTCAATGAACTTCTTACCCCGAACAGAGAGAACCATGGAGGGCCATCAGCCATGGCTAGAGATCAGATGAAAGCCAAATTTCATGCACAATGTCAATGTCGATTGAAATATAGTACCTACTTCTGTATATGGGAAGGTTTACCGAATGGACCTCCCAAACTTCTTCCACTGTCTGTAGCATGACATGAGTTAAGCTTGCTTCCACTGTCTACGTCATGATAAGCTTCCTCAAATTCTAACAGGAACAGAAAGTAGAAAAGGATCACCGATAAGCTTAACAGACTTTTATGGTCTTATATGTATTGTCTGAATGAATAGTTTATATTTGTTGCCCGTTAAGAAGAATGTGCAAAGAATTCGACGAATATTATTGGATTATTATTTTCAATAGGATAGGGAGTGGGAACTGGGAACAGAATATGCTGAAAGAGAACGCCTTATCTATTTAAGCATGAACCTATGACATAAAACAAAAATTGTTAGCTTGAAAATGATAAAATTAAAGCACCGATTTTCGGGATGGGATAAGCAATGCTCTGATTCATGAACACAAAACACTTTTAATGATCGAAATTGATTTCATTTGCAATATCCAAGCATAAATGCTGCGCCATTATTTGAGATTGAAGTTCAACTAATATAAAATAGTGGGTCACTTTGAGGAAGGAGCCACTACCGGGGAAGGTATTGTGGGAAGGGAAGGAAATTTCCATGGCAATGAATAATGACAAATGCCAGCTTTTCATCGAATCTTTAAATAGTTGATCAAAGATACTCGAGGGAAATACTGTCTGGCTTTCAAACACTAAAATCCGTATAAGATATCGAAGTCCTAATAATTTAGATCAGTGTTGTGATTAGGGTGTCTAAACACAACATGCATTGAGACTGTATTCTGTACTGTGTTTTTGTTGGTTGGTGGGGTGGTTTACTGTCTCCTTTGCCAACTATGACTGTTTCTTCGTATACCCACTTATTATTTCAGCTAAAAACAACACAAATGTATCCCTAGATTTCCATGGCTCAAGTTCTTCAACATGCAAGTCGCGCCAAAAGAATCACTTTCATAAATCATTAATCAAAATGATGCACCTTCACCGCGTTGAAAAAGAAAAGAGAGAGGAACTGTGTTTGACGGTGTTAAATAACAAGAATGACTAATAGAGTAGGTAGTGTAAGAAAAACCTCAACTGGGTTTCCCTTTCCCCGGAAGGAAGATTGTCAAAAGGCAAGTAACAAAACTGCGGCTTCCAACTTGACTACCATGCGAGAGGATAAAATATTAAAAGAGCAATCGTGGTAGGACTTTTTGTCAGAGAGAAGATGATTGCTGCAACTTGTTTTGAAAGTGCTTAGGGATTGAGTATGAAGGTTGAAGCCTAGGAAGCTTCGTAGACGGTTAGGAAACGAGATATCATCAATTATTAATCCAAAGGGCAATCCGAGATCAAATA
Organism: Xylocarpus granatum; assembly: GCA_019650275.1. NCBI lineage: Eukaryota > Viridiplantae > Streptophyta > Magnoliopsida > Sapindales > Meliaceae > Xylocarpus > Xylocarpus granatum. Next base: position 47,449 of record BNST01000464.1, on the reverse strand, counting down.
AAAGCATATGGATTATTAATGTAACACGACAAGCTCAAAACTATATATTAAACGTTGGCTCAAATGAGAAGCCAGTGCAATGCAATGCATCTACTCTCTCTTGCTCTATCGTCAAGTTTTACCTTGTATTAGAAGCTTACAATCTCCCCAAAGTTCAGGTGTATGAATCTTAATTAAGGGCTGTTCTTTCAAACAGTGTTTGTGTAATAATTAAATTGTTGTGTGACGCCTAGCACCCATGGCTATCGGTGATCACATGTCCAAGGAACGAAAGAACAAAAAATGCCACCATTGATCACATTCTACAAACCAAACAAGCTCAGTAAATATATATTAGCAAGTGAATAGAAGCAAAGCTACGTCATGCAAGTGCGGAACAATGTGTAAGTTACAGCATAAAGACAACGGCAGAAATGAATCAGTGATGGCCGCACCGGGATACAAGGACTGGTTCAGAATTAAGGCTCAACCAAGAAGCAGCACACCCACTTTCACACCCACACTCTGACCAGATCAGCTTACGCCATTTGTTGTCGGATGGTTGAGGGATTTTACTTTACTCTTTCCGAGGACCTTCTGCTCCACGTGTCTTTTCTCTTGCCCTGCAACGAAGCCCGCTTCGTCTCTCTTCACTTGCCACGTTCCTCTGTTTTTTAGTGCCCTTTTTCTCTTCCGTAATACTCTTCCATTTCATATGTATTTACACCAATGACCTCCTCTGGAACTAGCTAGTGTGACAATCAAATCGGGAGCCATCCAAATGGGCATGATGAGCTATCCTGAATTTAAGCCGAACAATATATTTTTACTTTATCAAAGCACCAGAAATTTGTGGCCATAAATAGAAGGTTTCCATTCAAGAATCAAGATAGAGGTTATTAGCTAGCTAGCACATCATATCATGCCCCCATTTGAAACAGTCCTTCCCCTCCCACATCATTTGACGTGAGTCCATCAACCACGCCATCTTTCCTCAATCAACTTGATCCCTGAGATCGACGGTCAGTGATTCACCAGAGATCAGAATAAATGCTGACACGCTGTAAAAATGGTAATTCTGGTTTCCAATGTGAAAAGCAATAGCATAGGAGGGAAAAGCCTAGTCCCTGTCACCGTAATATCATCTTGAAACGGGGGGTTGCTGCGGATGGACACCATACAACCTGTCTTCGGCAACTTACAGGCTGGCAAGCCCTGCCCCCGGATCAATATTCAATAAAAGAAAAACCAAACCACTCTTACAATACGACAAATCTCACATGGTCCAATCTACAATGCATTCTCTTCCCATTATATAATACATCGCTTCTATTTCTCATTCTTCCTCAAAAATCAAATCTTTTCTTTGTTATTTGCAAGATTACAACCACTCTTTACTCAGATGGGTATCTGCAGTTCTTGTGAGTCTACGCACGTAGCCACAGCAAAACTTATTCTACAGGACGGAAGGTTGCAAGAATTCTCTTACCCAGTTAAGGCCTCTTGCGTTTTACAGAAGAATCCCGCTTGTTTTATCTGCAACTCAGATGAAATGGAATTTGACGTTGTTGTTTCAGCCATAAGTGACGATGAAGAGCTGCAACCTGGTCAGCTCTACTTTGCATTGCCATTGAGTCGGTTGAAGCACCCACTTCAGGCCGAAGAAATGGCTGCATTAGCTGTGAAAGCCAGCGCTGCATTAATGAAAAGCGGTGATAAATGTGGCTGCCGAAAGAAATCAGTGTGTCCAGTGGTGTTTTCAGGCGAAAGCTCTCCCCGGAAGATGGTTTCAGCCGGAGGCCGTGGCGGCAGCCGCGGTGGTGTTGGCGGGTTGAGGAGAGGAGGAGGGAGCAGGAAGTTTAATGCAATGTTGAATGCAATTCCTGAATGAGAAGGTTATATCCAGGAATATCGGTGAAAAGAATTTTCTGAGGGGTATCCTGAGAAATGAATGTAAATATTGTTACGAAATAGAGGTTGTCGTTCAGGAATGGTCGTTGGTGATGGTGTGGTCAATCCGAAATTGACATTTGCAGGCCACCCATGTAAGGGTTGTATTACAATTTTACCCCTCTATCCTTTTATTTGAATAACTGGAATCAAAATTCAAAACTATGAAAGCAATACCACTCATGTTGCCAATTGGGCTGGATGAGCAGTTGACCATGAACTTCAATTGCTGCGAAAGTTACTCGCTACCTACCCCAAATTAATCAGAAATTCATTAAGTAATTAACAGATAACAAGGTTACAACTCCATATACATGCCAGGAACCAAATTATATTGATCCCTTTGCCCAGATAAAGCCTGGAAGACAAACACAAAAAAACTGGAACAGACATGTATATGGTGTTAACGAGGCGACCCACATTGAGTCTGCCAAGTTTTGACAATAATTCGGAGAATGCGAGTGTATATTTGTTAGATCTGCGTCCTCGCTCTCTCACTCTGCAAACCCGTTGTGTCTGATATAATTGCACGAACTTGTTGCCATGTAATATCGTTATGCGCGGAATGGGCAGGAAAAAAAGACAGGATGCATGGGCAATGCAGCACAAGCTGCTGCAGGCTTGCTGTAGCTAGATATCCATGGTGTGATGTGTGGTTAGATTAGTGTGGAACATGTTATGTTAATGGGAAAGTTAATTAATTGTTTACAGCTGTTAAAAGTCTGTGATGCAATAAATGTATAATCTCATTACTGATTGTTATGGCTGATTAATGATAAACGGGTCATAAATCCTTTGTTTTTAGCTCTAGGTCGTCAATTCATCAAGATCATTTATTTGCACGAGGGAAATGTGGGAAATTAAAGTTGTTCATGCAGAAATAGGAATTGGGAGAATGTCGGGTTCATAATGTTAAATTAACACCATGATGATTGAAACTGGACTATTATTTGATTTATTTGGCTCGGTTCGGCCAATTGTGTTTGTTTCGTTGCAAGGAAAAGAGATACCGTGTATGTATAGTCGTTCCAATTTACAATGATGAGGTCCGTGAAAGGGATCATCCTTCCTGCATGGGGAGGGTTTATCTAGACAGCTATTGAAATTTCACAAGTCCAGAGACGATGATTCATAATGGATAAAGCTAAGAACTTAACACGTTTGGTATTTGTCCATCATCATGAACACAACAGCAACAGAGAAAGTAAGTGAGTGAAAGAGTCGAAACAAAATCTGTACTCCATTAGCTTCAGGTTTAGGTCAAGTACCATTTGTAACAGCAAGAGTGTTAGTCACAGTATTCCCAAGGTCGAATTGAGCTTTTCTCTTTGTAAACTGTGGATCTATGATCATTTCTTTGCTTGTTTAATTCCATAATTGGTGGTGGGTGTGTTAGGTATCTTGAACGAGTATGGTTGTAGCTTCCAAAATGTTGGGTGAAGATCTTAAGTGATCCATTATATTGAAGTGGTAGGACATAGACTCGTTTTCTGTATATCAAGTTTTATTTCATCGAACATTCCTTGAACAAAAATATGCCCTAATCTCACAGGCATTAACTATATGAACCTTTCTGAGAGTTCCTTCGTTGGTTTCCATAGTTAAATTGATTTAATCTTTCAAAAATATTAATTTCGTCGGCCCTGTTTTATGATCAATGAAGCTAGCTGGGCCACGGAGAATCCGATGCTACATTGCATATTTATATACGCGAGGGTCGAGAAGACAACTGATTGAGTTACAACTTTACTTGTGGATATACATACAAGTGAAGCAACACAACACGATTGGCTACTAAGGAACGCGGATGATGCATGTTGGACAATTACTTGAGCATACCTCACATTACTACAGGGTGGACCATTACCAACCCCACGTCATGATTTACATGCTAGCTAGTTGTAGATGGTGGTCCTTCGTCCTTAGCTTTTCCCTTCCCATGAGTTGTTCCATCAAAGAATATGTATATATAAAGCACTGGCCTTTTGGCAAAATTAAAGTGTCTTCTATTCTAAGTTAATCCATAGGCAAAACATGGCATGCCCATATAATGATCCGATGAAGTGTTTCTCATTCTACAGACTTGACAATTGTTAATAATCAATGTGAATCAACTTGCCCATCATCCGGTAATTTGGTATGATTTCAATTGAATTGAATGCTATAAGCACAGTAGGGCAAGGAATCTATATATATATATATACATACAGGTTCGCATATTGCTTGATCAACTTGCGAGTTATTCAATAATTTAGTGTTCTGAAAATTTAATGCTATCAGAGTAGAGTAGGCCATGTATACTATCCACAAATATGCAAGTCACCAATTACAATATGTTCAATGGACTTTTGTTAGGATTCCCACATCATATCAGCTGTTTACCACTAGTGTTTATCTTCTTTACTGTGAGAAAGGGAAGATTCCCATCTTCTACTTTCACTGCAAGATGTAAAACTTTTACTCAATTGGTGTTGGGTCGGAGGTGTTGAGTGCATGCACTAAATAGCTTTCATTTTAATCACCTTTGGAATTGTGGAGCTATTACCATTTCATTACATTCATCTCCGATCTCCAAAATCAAGCACCATCGCATTTGGCCCCGCGGTTGTTTCTCTTTGCTAAATTATTCATGGTTGCGGTTGCCATGATATCAGAGTTCTTTGGATCCAGCTATTATTCAGATTCGAACGCCATCCATCCCTTTTCTTCTGTTACCTTTAATATATCATTTCTAATCAAGATTATTAGAAACAGTGATTTGCCAAGTAATTAAACACTAAGTAGGTTATTGCCTGAATCAAATAAATGCATCGATCTGATGAGTTTCTGGCTAGCTTTCTATGAATATGATATGCAACTATGTGAATCTTAAAAGTAGGTTCATATGATTGTTCTCCATCGGGATTGATTCATTTGTTCTATTGATGGAATTTGTCACAACTCACAATCTTTAATTATCTAGTTCTCACATAGGATCAAGGAGACTTGTCCTTGCGCGGGGAGGCCTGCCAAACCGATGGGAATTCATTAATCTGCCCAATTCCAACAATATCTTAGATTAAAAATTCACCGTCATGAAAAAGTGAAAGATAATCTTCGACATATCATACAAATAAACGATTAAAAATTTTAAAATTAATATTTCAAAATTTAAGTTTAATCATATATAATTATTTATTTTTTAGTTTAATATTAAATTTAATAAGAATTATACTTTGAAAAAACCTTTAAATACTCTAAAACTTGTTAAATTTGACAGTGATTACACTTTAAAAACTCGTCCAAAATTTATAAAATTTATGACAGTCCCGATTAAAGTATGTGACAAAGAAAGATAGTTCACTAATAAGTTTTGTTTATGCATTTGTAGAAAGTTTTTGTAACAGGTAGGAAATGAGGCAATTTAAGCCTGATTTCTTCTTATTCTGCTAACTAAATTGACCTTTGAGCCATTAATATAGTACGAAAGCAAGCCTTCCTTAATTGCTAGGCAGAATATTTGTTAATGCTTCACTGCTAATGAAAGAGACTTTATAAAATGATCGATTTTTGACATGTCAAGCCAACAAAACCCTTATTGTCTCTTTTTTATAGCTTTCTTTCTCTCAAAAGGAATGCAAATGGAGGGGGGGTGGTTATTTGTGGTTCATCTTCTTGTCTTCAAGAACAAAACCATAGAAAGTGTAGAAGGAGGAGAAGCAAATTGCAACATATATCAAAGAGCCCTTATCAACAGCGAAGGTGATCCACGTCGAAGGTGGATTTCATATAAACATACAAGACTAAAACTTACTTAAAAAACTAAAAATTAAATTGCGGAAGTTATAGATAACTAACCTCTTACCATTGTTTTTTTTTACTTTTTCAAATGTTGCCAAAACCTTCTAAGCTTTCTAAATTCTCTTAAAATGATATTTAACAAAAATTTCGAGTTTACAAACCTTTGTAAAATAAAATATCTCCCAATTTATAGAATTCTTCCTATTAAAGAATTCTCACACTTAATTGAGATATTATAGCCACTTAGTATTGCAGTTATATGTTTTGAATTTGAATTTTAGAGTTACAAAAATATAATAAAAAGTTAAGGGTCATAATTAAAATGTTACAAATTCTTTGTTAATGAATTTGTAAGCTAATTGAAACTTACATTTTCCCACTTGGCCTGTAAACTTCAAATTCTTGTATATAACAAATAACATACATGAATCATGATAATATATTATCAAAATTGATAACTTTTCTTTCATGTATTACAGATGTATGATGTTTTTTATTGCAGTCTTAATGTGATAATCTTAATGAATAAACCTTATGTTTATTTTTTGTCTAACATAATAACCTTAACTTAATGAATAAAACTCATGTTTATTTTAGGTTCAATACAAATTTATTTTCCTTTAAATAAATGTGTATATTTTATTAAAAAACAAATAATAAAAGTTACATAAATAACAATAAATTTACATACTGGTACTAAGTTCTATATGTATTACATGATTAGTAAATCTTGATGTTGGCATGCCTTTTGTTAAAGAGTTTGTAATCATTAATTCAGTACTGATGTGCTCAATGACTACTTTATTTTGCTTCATATATTCTCTAATGACTAGATGTTTAATGTCGATGTATTTATTTCAACTCCTACTTTTATTATTCTTAACCAAGAATACAGCAGTTAAATTATCACAATATATTCTCAATGGTTTAAAAATTGAATCCATAAGTCTACGCTCAAATACGAAACTTTTTAACCAAACTTCATAAGAGGTAACCTTAAAACACGAAACGAACTCGACCTCTATGGTGGAAGTAACAATTAGTGATTGCTTAGCACTTCTTAAAGATACGGCTTCACTAGTTAATACAAAAATGTATCTAGATATTGATTTTCTTGAATCATCATAGCGAGTAAAGTCAAAATATGAGTAGCCAACTACTAAATTATCAGTTCGTCTATATATAAGCATGTAATCTTTGGCCCCTTGAAGGTACTTCAAAACTTTCTTTACAACTTTCCAGTGGTCTATTATTAAGTTATTTTGATATCATCTTAACATTCCAACTGCGAAATTTATATCAAGTCTTGTACAAGCTCGAGCATACATAATACTTCCAATAATTGAAGTGTATGGAATATTATTCATTTATTCGAGATCATTTTTAGGGCCTTGGTTCAAATTAAACTTATTTTTCTTAATAATTAGTGCTATATTTAGAGAATAATTTTTTATCTGAAATCTTTTTAGAAGTTTTTTGATATATATTTTCTGAGATAGACGTAAAATACTTTAATATCTATCTTTATGTATCTTAATGCCAATGATATAAGATATTTCACCCATATCTTTTATATTAGAATTTCTAGAAAGAAATTATTTCTCCTCATATAAAAACTTTTTATCATTGGTTGCAAGTAATATATCATTCACATATAGAACAATGAAACAAATTTTATTCTCACTAGCATTTTTGTATATATATTGATCTATAATATTTTCTTTAAAATCAAATAAAAAAATAATTTTATGATAGTTGGGTTTGAATACAAACAAAGCCCATATTGCCTATCATCAATTGGGCGACATCTAACAGGGGTGGGAGCCATGCAGACCAAAAACAGCAAGTTCGCGTGCTGTGAACTCGGTCTTTGATTTTGATCTTAATATAAACAAACATTAATCTCGGTGGCATTGTCTTATTATTTAGGAAAAATTTTTTAAATAATTTTATTTACATTATTATTTATGTTTATTTTATATAATAAAAAATTTTATAATTAAGAAATGATAAGTTTAATGGCTTAAGTTATTGTGATTTGATTAAGACTGAGCACAAGTGAGTATCAGGTTTCCATGAGAATCGCCCTTAACAAAGAAGTGGCTCATGTTCTGCTTGCACTAGCGGTTCTAGGCATATGACTTGGCTCAGCTCACGGGGATGCCCCAGTGGCCACTGCATCTGCAGCCGCAGCCAGAGAGTTCCTGGAGGCACACAACCGAGCAAGAGCCGCAGTCGGGGTTAGTCCTCTCGAGTGGAGTGAGAAGCTAGCCAATGCCACAAGTCGCCTGGTCAGATACCAAAGAAACAAAATGGGCTGTGAATTTGCAAATCTGACCAGCGGCAGATACGCAGCTAACCAATTATGGCCGAGTGGCATGACAGTTGGGTCAAGGAGAAGAATTACTACAATCATGCTCACAATTCATGCGCACCAAATCATAAGTGTGGCTTTTACAAGCAAGTGGTGTGGAGAAAATCTGCCCAAGCTACATGTGTTAAGGAGCAGCAGCAAGTTACTTTTAACTGCATGTTTTTATGATCCTCCAGGGAACATCATTGGAGAAAGTCCGTATTAGAAATTCAAGCTGTGTCCTGCCTGAGTTTTGCAGGCTTTAGTTGCTTTGTGTGCAAGTGGTAAACCTGAATAATATTTGTGTTTGAAACCTCTGGTTTTAGATGTTGTCTTCTTGTTAATTTTATCAATAAAGCACCAGAAAAATGAAGTGTTTTAGTAAACAATATCACTGGCAGAGTCCTGGGTGTGGTATTACTATTTATTATTCTATTTACTGAAGAGAAAATAGACTGTGTTGTGCAGATACCTGATCTGATTGCACCGACAAAATGTGAATCGAAAGAACTAGCAGGATGCTTTCAGTAGATTGTATTTGTGGATGGCCCAACAAGCATAGAACAGCTGAGTAATAATACATGACTTAAATACAGTTTAAGAGATTTCACCTTCGAGAGTAACTATCACCCTTTATCAGCATGGGAGATTTCTACTGACAGTAGCTGGTTTAAATCGGGACTAATAAAATTATCATGTGATAATAAAAGAAAATTGTTGTGTATGCTTATCAACATTATCTATCTTCATATGTTTTCTCTAATTTTTGTTGAGATGAAAGAGTTCGTGTTATTAAGAAAAGATGGGAAGAATGGAAGAAACAAACCGAACAAGCCATCAGCAGAATTCAATGACCGCAAACCTCTTAACCTACTAAGAAACAGATGCAGTAACTTAGAAAACAGGGAAGTAAGAACAATACGGATGGCATGGGTGCAAACATTACCAGTTTCAGACAACGCCAGATGGAATTGTTGAATGTACTCAGTCTGATCAAGGACCCCTTTTTTGCATGCAGCCAGGCTTGGCATATTGCATTCCCTTCACACTGCTTGCGAGATACATTAACGGCCACCGGAACCATTATTTGCCCAGTTAAAAATGAACGGCTGAGACTATAAATACAAGAAGATTCCAAAAGCTCACCATTGATACTCCTTGACCTTCCTCTTAACACGTCAACATTCAACATTGTAATCCAATTTGGCATCGTCCGGATGGTTTTCAAGTGCACGTGATTCAGCTGGTTTCAAGGAGCCTCTATTGAGGACGCCTAGCCCCTAAGTGGGTGAAGCAGTGTCATGGACAGAAAATGAGCTCGCCAAAAGGCCGGAGGTAACCTGAAACGACACATTGTTGCTATAGGCGATGCTGACTGTCTCAGCTGGAGTGGGGGCTTTGCCGGATAAGGGTTCAGATGGGTGCAAGTATTAGATGGGACAGTTTGAGCAGGTGGCTGGATCTGATGATTCCGAGGGTTACCATTTGATTGATCTCTCTTCACTGTTCCGGGCAAGAATCAGGTGTGTTCTTTTTCATGCATGGACAACCAAGAGCCAAACTTTGAGCATGCCGTAATTTTTCAAGTAGCATGATTTAGGTAACAATGAACTCGCAAGAATCTTTAAGCACTAGACACTTGTGTGTACTGTTAATCATCATTTTATTCGTAATAATTTTGGATCAATATTTCATGCAATAAAAGCCAAGGAAATAAATTTGCACTGTCAAGAAATCGGGTGATACTTCAGGCAAAATGACAGAAGGGGCATAACAACATATCTATATACAAACCTCATAGCAGAATTGCATATAATCACAATATTACAGAAATCATACATGCTTGCATCACATGATATGCCAGAAAGGAGATAACAATACACAGAGAAAATGTCTCATTTTTCTACCGTTCCATTTCTAGCTCAATTTTCTACTTTTTACAGAATATCAAACCTTCCTATATAAAAATTTTGACAATGTAGCATGATGAGTTCAAATACTAAGCACCATCACATGCAAATCACCTTACCAGCTCCTTAGATATCAGATACCGGAAAGTAAAATTGTGTGGCATCCATTCAATGCTTTTGCGGGATTTACTCAACTGGCATTTTCTGATACTCTTCCAATGAGATTCAGGCAAAGACTGTTGGATCATCTTCATGATATCGACTGGACCCAAACCCGAGTCCTTTGCGTATGACTCCACTACCTTTGGTAAAAGAATTTTCTGATCCTTGTTTACACCAAATGTAGTGCGAATATACTCTTCTTTTGCAGCTTCCAGCACTCGAACCACTTTCTTGGTTGTGTACAATCGTACCTGAAAAATATTAGAAGGATCATAATTTCCTTCTTGGAAAATACAAATCATGTAGAATCAATATTGAGACAATTGAGTTCATCAAGGACCACCAACTGACAACTGAAATACTTCCTCTTTGAGTATTTCTGGTATCACTGAGGAACAGTAATTGATTCAAATGAGATAAATGTTTTTGGAAACAAATAAACGATCATGTTTGATTTATTAAAAAAAATGAGAAAAATGTTTTCAGAAACAAATAATTGATTATGTTTGATTTCTTAAAAAAAATTCTTTTCATTGTTTTTGATTGGAAACTAAGTTTCAATTAATTTTCCAAGTCAAAACAATGTTTAATTAGTTTAGTAAAACTAAATAGTTTCACTATTTCAGAAGTGCCTACAAGCAACATTAAGACTTGATGCAGTAACCATGCAATATACTTGTAACATGTACCATTTTAAATACTGGTAATGAAATGGAAAACAAATCAAAGGTTGTGAAGTACCGCAGGATCAGAATGGCTTCCTGAACAGAGTGCAAAGTGCAAAAGGGATTCTGAATGCTCAATTGCATATGCTTGCCTTTCATCTCCACTCTTGAATTTTCCTCTCGAAGAGAATAACATGCGAATCCACTACAAGCAGAAGAAAGCTTTAGCAGTTCCACTACAAAAAATGAAGTTAAAGCGTAACAATGCAGACATAGCTGAATGAATCTTGCTAGGCAAAGCAGAATAGCCAGTATCACAACTGCTCTCTGTTCTGTTCCACTTGAGCTATCTTGATACAAACTTTTCCTTCCTGCCTATTGTTCTTGGGATGTAGTGGGGTACAGGATGGGGAAGTGGACAATTATAAGTTTGACCACTTAATGAGGAATTTAAGAATATGATTAGAATCATATTAAGAATTTATGTCAGATTCGAAAGAAGTTACTCATAACATCGAAGGCATGCCCACGAACAACATTTTTAAATAATTTTAAATGACTAGTTCCTAATTTTAAACAAGATTGGAATTTTTAAAAGAAGCAAGAGTTGATGTCAACCTGTCCAGGACGAGACATCCGGCATCCCAAAATAGAATTCTGTATAGTATCTGCACTGACTATGTGACCCCCAATATTATATGCAGCCTGGATGGTGCAAGTGGGTAAGGAAACATATACTGAACTGGATTTTCTCATCAAAGAAAAGGCCATAAGCCTCTGTTTACCTTCAATAGTAGAAAGAGCCTCTTTACATTGTTTTGTGGAATCCCATAAGCCAAAAATGCCTATTCAGAAAAGAAGACCTCATTTATTATCCAAATCAAATCACAAATAGCAATAAAAATGTAACTTAATTCCATATGAATGAGATCAGTTACATGCATCACTAGCGCATTATGTATGTTGATCCAGAATGCAAGCTTCTCTTCATGTTTCAACTTTCTAGGATCAACAGCTTCCAATCGAGAAATGAGTGACCTGTAACAGAATTAACTTGCTAAGTACAATGCAAAATTGCAATAGAACAAAACTGCAATAATAAATAAAGTTTGCCAACATAACATATTCTTCACCAGAAGCCAGTTTCAATAACTGGCTGTCACAAAGACTTGCCTGAAATTTTGCAATAGGTGTTCAACATCATCCAATTTCTGCCTATCTCTGCAGATCCATGGGATTTCAACCATTGTGCTGTATGGTCCACTAAATTCTTGGAGTCCATCCACATGAAAAGGGTTATCCAGCCGTACATCGAAAGATGAATAATTCCTGAACCCAGGACTCCACATATCACACTGATCTCGAGGGGAAAATGCACTCAATGAAGATAAGGATGAATTTGGAGATGAAAGGCCATTATGTGTCAAAGGTGGGTCTGCTAGCTTGCAGTATATAGCCGACATGCACTTGATCATATCCTCAGAAAGCTTGTTAGGAGTCTCTGGAACATGATCAGAAATGCGAGTGCCAAGGAGCTCAGCCAGACTAATTATACTTGGTGCATTCTGGGCATACTGCAAAAGAGACACCTAAAGTCATAATCCAGAACCAATATTAAATAAATAAGTTTACAATCATTTTTGTAGAGCTTTGCACTACTGAAGTGATCGTCAATGATTGAAATCCAGAAGATGCAAAGATAACAATCCATTAAGGGACAAAAGCAAACAGTTAAAAGCTCGCAATGCACTTTGCTTTACAGTAGGCATGCCAAAGAATGGATGAGTGACAATGCAGTTGTAAAAAGGGCAAAGAGAAGTAAATAATAGTACTTCAAAGACTATGTTCTAATTTTACCTCGGCCAATGACAGTGGCTGGGAATGGCATGCACGCACAGCTCTGTCCAGAGGAGAAGATCTAGCTGGAAATGCACAACGTTGAGATACCGCAGAGTGACAACGATGAACACTGGAATCTAAAAGCTTCTCTCCCCCTCCAATTCTATTGGATTCCTTCATTGGATTGTCAACAGACAGACAACCAGATTGCACAGCAGGAATCTCACTTTTAGATGCAATGTCAGGTTCAAAAACGTCCATGCACCTCCCTCCTGAGCTAGCTAAAGGTGATTTTAATCTTTCATTCTTGGAAGGGGATACAAAGGAAATTTGATGATCAAATGCCTTTCGATACAGTGAGAGAAGATATTGTTCCAAGTACACAACTTCCAACTCCAACACCGCAATTTCTTTAATTAGTTCTGTGGCAGGCTAGAATCTCCAAAAGAAAGTATTAAAATGTAGCCATCAACATTATGGAGGGAAAGGCAAGAAACAAATCGGAGACTTAACTTAAAGATAAACAATAAGCAGCTGGTAATGAGAAATCAAATGAAGTCATTAAAGAAATATTGTAGGGAAGTTTCACGGGGACAGGTTATGAAACCAGACAGTTTCCAATCAATGAGGTTTTACCACCAAGACTTGAATAGGCAAATGGGCTTTTCTAGAGCAAATGCATCCGCAATAACAGCATCACAGTGAATCTTATTAGTAGTTATCTCCAATTATTTGTAAAAACAGGATAGAGACTAGGAGATACCTTGTGCATTGCCATATTATTTGTATCACCAGGGGAAGAAGTCCTATATCCCACTGCTTTTTCCAAGGAACGGCGGACCTCAAATTGGTCCTGTAATCTTTTTTCAAGCTGTAGAATCTGCAAAAACATAGGGAAAACTTAATCAATAAAAATATTGAACTCACAAGCTGGGTTGTAATAACAACACAATGCCTAGTCGAGGCATGATGAACTAGTCTATGATCCTTAGGAATCTTTCAGACTTGGTGACAAGGATGAAAAGTTTAGCTCCACACCTCCTGCTTCAAATAATCTTGAGCTTCTGTTTTTGGTGACTCTTTCTTCTTGATTTTAGCACATTCCTTGTGCCCTGTATCCTGGTACCAAATTACATCCAATAACAAGACACAGAAGTTACATGAGAATATGTTTTAGTGGAGATTCATTCAGAATTAGTCTTCATCAGTGAACTATGAAATATTTGACTATGGTTACTCAAGTCAGCTCAGCAAAGTCTTATATCCAAATTTCTCGGGCTATGTTTTGTATCCTTATAGATCATCACCTTGCTCGACGTTTTGATGAGAAGGTTGATTTGAATAGAAGACACAAAACTTATAATTGACATCAAGTAACCTTCTCTCAAATATGAATTGCATAAAAGGAAAAAAGAGATCAAGAAAATCCTATCTGGCAAAGAACAAAATGGCTACAATGAGATCATTTTGGTAATGTTCTGACGGGCCATGTGCTCAAGGTCTTTTTGAAAGAAGAAGAAGAAGAAGGTAGTTAAACAGATAATATATTAATCAGATTATAAAGCTGTAAATCTAATAACTTTATGTAGGAAATAAAACTTTTTGATTTATTAAAGCAAAAGTGGGAATGGAGTTATCTTACCAGCTTTGTAACGTGTGATGCTTCCTGGGAACTGCTTAAGCTTTCTTTCTCTACTCTTTTCTTATACGGTAAGCTGCCGTGAAAGAAAAAACAAAAGATTCAACAGATATAATTTACAGAATACAGGATTTGAAGACTGCCGTCTCAATTCCTTGTCGCTTATACATCTCTTGTACTAGCCAAAAGCCATAACGTGTCTACCACCCTACCAAAGAAGAGGAAAACCATTGCTGTTTACGATTAACTTTTGCCACTAAGACTGGTCCATTTAGCTTTTAATTTTGCCCCAAAACCCATCTCAAAGTGATTCTCAATTACACAATAGCAGCAATTTGTAAGTCCAGAACTCACAATATTTATGTATAAAAGCACATGCAAGCCTCATGATATAAGATCAGTCACTTGTTGCTCTTTTTTGAAACTCTGAATTTGATCCTAATCACAAACCATTTATGACTAGCATAAAACTAGGGAAAGCAAAGAAAAAATTTTGAGAAAAAGGGGATTTTAAAAATAAGAAATCAAATCAACTTTAAACGGAGAACACACAATTCTTTGTACGAGCCCACATTCAACAATTTCCATGATTTAAAAGCGATCCACATTCTCCCTCTCTCTTGAAGGTCGGAATTTGATCTAGACCACAAGCCCTTTGTGAGTGACAAGAACGGGGTAAATGAAGCCAAAGCAATAGTGTTGAATAGATATGTGGTATCATACTGTCATGGTTGTTACTTGTAACCACATTATAGAGTAGCTGAAATTTCCGTTGAACCGGATAAACATCCGGGAAGTCTTACCAGATACAGAAAACGATCGACTAATAAACGTGTCCAAAAAATGGAACAAGAATACAAAGAATAATTGCAGACTAAGAAAAGATTGAGCAGCTACCTCTTTGAACGCTTGTGTCCGGGAGTCACTCTCACTCCCAGCATTTTATTGTCCGCACTCCCTTCAAACCAAATCTCTAACAACGATCACAAAAGAAGAAGACTTTCAATGAAACAAAAACATTTCCACGAAGCAACAAAGTAAATAACAGCTCCACGTACAATTTACTCTGGAAAAATCCAGTGACTACCAAGATAAGATTTTGGAGAGATAACCAAGTCTACTTTGCCAGAAGATCAAATGGGGTTCACAGAGAGCACTAATTAGACTCCAAAAACATCACTTGTCTTCTGGTTTTTAAGCAAACCAGTAACTTCCAGGAAGTGCCCAGAAAGTAATCATCTGCTGCAAACACAAGAGTCTGAACATAGCAGAACTGAAATAGTTGCATAGAACACACCAACACCGAGTATGGGCACAAAAGATAATGCTTTATGGCTTTTGACTAGCGAGAGCCTTCTCCGTGAAATGAATCTTTATAATTCTGTTATCTTTATGAATTAGAAGAAGTTATACCCGCTCGTGGGCTTTAACACTTTTAATAGAAGGAGAAAGTTTACGAAAGAGTCACTGATTAGAGTAGACCTGTTAAGGTCAAAATATCCAAAAGTAGACAAAATTCAATCAACCGTATGTCTAAGCAGACAAATCAGGGAAAGATAGTCATACAGTGACGATTAGAGTGTACAAAAAAAAGTATTATTTATTGAGAGAGCCAAATTTCCACGTTCTCTTCTCTTGTTGGGAAGCAGTGGGAGTTGGTGACCGGCCCTCCACTTTTGTCCTTCTACTGTTATTGGACACAGTATGATAGTTTCCCATCATGTATGCATACCTCTACCATGTGCATTTCCTGCGGAAAAAGAAATCTATAAATTTAGAACTAGTTTATTGCTTCAACTCAGCAGATGACATTTGGGGGGTTTTCTTGCGATATTTTCTGGCAAGGTGCATTTCATAGGAGACACCAACTTATGAGCTTTGTGAGTGAGTTCAAGAATCAATACAAGAAGTAGGTGTTATATTATATATATGTGTGTGTATGTACTATTAAGTTTTATATTATGACAAGCAAGTACGAGGATAAAATCAAGGTTAACTTTGTATGCTTGTTTATGTACCATCTTGGCGTTTACGGTCTTGTTGCTTGTCTCATTTAGGCACTTAATTTAATCTGCCAAATCTTGAAATTATTGGAACCAGCCCGCCAAATTTTTCAGTTGAAGCTGCCATTTATTATAGTCTTTAGTTGACACCAGCCAGTCGCTTGCAAGAAATTCACAGCTCTCCAGCACATATTCCATTGTTACAGTAATGACCAAGCAGGCAACTCAGTTTATTAAACGAGCAATTGAAGTTAATTAGTGGTTAAATACATATAGAGATTCTTTTGGGTGTTCTGTCGTTGTTAATTCATTTCTCACTTCATTGATGGTGAGCTAGTTCAATTAACTGTCGTGTGTAACGGTTGACTTGACATGACGTGCGTTTCTGCAGACCCACATTAACATTTCATTGCAAATAATTTATATCAAGCGTGTCGGCATTGATGGACTGATAGAGTATTTAAATTGCAATAAAATTTTATGATATTTCTGTCTCAATAAGCAATCTAATTGGTTGATCAATCAATTCAGCAGATCATATACATATATATAGATAGATTGTGTTGAGTCAAAAAGTCTTCCGAGTAAGTCAATACAAATATAGAAGACTACGGTTATTAACCCAGAATGTGCCACCTACAAATGTAAATTGCTAACAGCTCTTAGGTTAGGAGAAAAGCAAGCAATCAGGCTTGCCAACGCTCACCTCAAAAGAGATGAAAGGTGAAGTGGGAGATAAAGGAAACATTGGATGCTTGAAAGGGAAACGAGGGTTTGTGGTGGTGGGGCTGTATTTGTCTAACTTTCTTCGAGAAAATTAGCAGAGCCAGGCTTTTAGTTTAGTTTAGGAATGCAGATACCCGGTACTGTCATTGAGTATCCAAGTAAATAACGTTTGTCCCAGAAACCACGCAAATATAATAATGCTTTTGCTTGTAAGGTTAAGGCTTGTCATTTCCCAAGATCGATGCAAAAGAAAAAGTTCACAAAGCTCTGCAGGAGGTGGCCAGGCCTCTCTTTTTGTCGTCAGACTTTTTCTCTTACCAACTGAGAAAAAGTTTCATTTTCCACTGCACTGCAATAGAGAGAGAGAGAGATTATGATTATTGAAAACTTTTTATGAACAATTGCTTAATGGAAAATTTTATATGGAAATGCTGAAAAATCCAAATTTCAAAAGCCTGCTGTAGGTTTCTAACCGCGCAACTTTTACTCAACAAAGGCTAAAGGATCCAGAGTTTAGATGGAGTGAAAACCCTTCAGATGCTTTAGGTTGTATGAATATGGCTGAAGTAATCAGTGCTTCGCATGTTCCAGCACATGGTTTTGATATTGCTGTTGCGGGGATTCTTCATTTGCTGTTGGATAGAATGCAATCCAAAAATGGATTTTTTGGACTGATCTGATATTTCAATTTTCATCGCAACAGAAGTTGAAATTTCTTGTACCAATGAATAAACAAATGAAACTTCTATTTTATCTTATTATCAAAGATTTCATACGAGTCTGGTGGATCAGTTTCCCAATTCCTGATATATGCAATTTTGAGAGCAAATTTTCAGATCAGATTGACAGACATGCTTCATGGATTTATGAAATTAACACATGTATTAGTTACATTCTTTAATGGTGGATTACAAAAAATAACATCCTCATATTACAATGATCGAAAACACAGAGCTCCACGGCACTGAGATTTTCTCTGGAAAAGCTGTCAGTTTTATAAACACAAGATTAGGCTTGATACCCATGTGTTCGCATGAATTTTAAATCCGAATATATAGGCATGGAACAGTTAAAGATGCCAGGAAGATACCATGGGGCTCTGCAATGAAAAGGTTTTAAATTTTCATCAGGCCAAGCTAAGCACAAATTGTTCCAGGTTTTCTAATGGCTGCGTCCAGTTGCAGCTCTCAAGAAACCATGCTCAATATTCAAATGTAAGTGAAGACAAATTAGAAGTGTATGTGCACAGAGTAGCGAATTATATGGAAGCCTGGAAGAACTCTGAACCTAGTTAGGAAGGAAACTGCAAATGTAACTGTAAGTGAAGACAAATTAGAAGTGTATTTGCTTTTGTTGCCTTTATCGGAAACAAAACTATGTTTTGATTCAACGTTGATTAAAAGAATTTGAATGTAATTCAATGCACAAAAACCAAAAACAAGCTAAACACATTTTGCTTTTGTTTCGATACAGAAAAAGAGAAAGACAGTGCAAATAAAATTGTAATGAAGTGGGTAAATCACTGTAGTTGTTTCAAATTGAGTATCCGAATATATGCCATGGGTGCTGTGATTCTTAATGTGATACAGGGAAAGGCAAAGCTGATACGCCCCCCTTAGGAATGGGGAACTAAGCATTGCCTCGAGGGGTTGGCAGAAACAAGAACACAACAAAATGCACGAACCATGTCATGTCCATTTTCTACGACCTAAGAGAGAGAATGATTCAGAAAGTGATTAACAATTGGGAAAGTTGCTGGGGAGTTTACAAAATAACTAGATTGTAATTTGTTCGGGGGAGAGTCGTTGTGGAATTCGGGAGATGGGACAAGAAAAGGCGAACTTTCCAAAGACATTTGGACAAGCGAGTCAATGCCAATCATGTCCAGCAAAAGGCATCTCTTTTTTATTTCTCCAATGTTTGTCCCCACTCCACCATATCCCTTTTGACTCTTCTCTCTGTGTGCTATCGTTTATCTGTGGAGATGTAAATGGTCCGACTCCAAAGTCCAAAAGCAAACAGCAGCAGCGTCAGGCAGAATTATAAATATGCAAATTGCTTTGACAATGTCATCCATCCGTGACATTAACCATTTACCTATTCAATGCCAAGATTAAAAACATGTAATCATGTCTAGTATTTGGGTTGTTTGTTCCATCGCACAATTACATAAATGATCACTGCTATGATCGTTCAAAAACGTACGAGCCATGGGTCCTCCAAATGCATGCGATTGCTAGGCGACACTTTCTGTAAGAGAAATGCCCGTGTCGCGGTAGAAAACAAACAGATGGGTTGCTTCACTTTTGGGTGAATCTTGAGAAAAAGCCAGCCTAAGTTTGTCTTTTGCAGGGAAGGGGAGGGGCCAGAGAGGTTGACAACTTGGTACTCATGCTCTTATTATCTTCAAAGTTGAACTTCTCCAACCGAAGTACTAACCTAACCACCGTTCATGTCTTTGAACTCTTTCCATGTTATCTTTTACAGTGGATTTATGACGATAAGACGAGGCAAGCCCTGGAAACAATGAATATTGTTGGGCTTGCAAGATCTCCAAGGATACGTCCATTCAAGAACTCAGTCCAACTCAAACTATATAGACAAGATCATTGATCTGGTTTGAGACCGAGACCATGCCACATTCACATAATGGTTGTTGGGTAATTTATTCTTAAATTGGATCGACATAAATATTCAATTTAATATTTTTAAATCGTGTAAATTCAGTACGAGATATATTATCACCGTAATTTTATATAAAAAATAAATTTTAAAAATTATTTACACATTATATATTTTTAAAAATATTTTGTACCGTAAAAATATTTATATAAAAATTAATATGTAAAATTATCTTTTTTCTATAATATTTTTTTATTTGTACATTAAAATATTATCCATAATACGAAATAGATTTTAATTTAGAAAAGAAATTAAAGGTGTATAGAAGATATTTACGTGGCATAAAAATTATTTTAAATTAATATAAATAATAATTTAATTAGTATTAAATTGATAATTATTAAAAAAAATGGAATGTTATTACAAAAGAAAATGTGGGTTTTGGTGGGCTTTAAAGCCCAGAAGTGAAATCGAAATATTGTTGGGCTAATAAAAAATGGACCCATAATCATTTATGTCGGGCCAAGGCTGACCACCGAAACCACCACCGCCACTTTTGGACAGACACACCAAACGCCGATCGAACCGCTTCCGTTTAAGGACAGGGCGTAGCCCAAACGACAAAGTTGTGGGTGTATTCAATTCTTTAGTATGATTACTCCATTACGAGTGTCAAGGTACTTGCTAGAGAATGGAAAAAGAGGTAACATCCAGGAGAAGAGTGTCTTAAACAGAGTTCTTTAGTTTGTAGTCATTCGTCATGGGTTGACCTAAGTCATGTTGTTTATTTTTATAATTTTTTTTTGAAGATGTTAATGTATTTTACGTGAAAATCCCAATCTCGTATGAAATATAAATAATTGAGAATATGATATAAATAAGAATTCAAAAGTGTTCTTACATCAGTTATTATGAATTGAACTGAACACTTCTCATTTATTGGAATTTAAAACAGTAAGCTAAGCGAGGTTGATAGGTGGGCTGTGGCATGAGTCGTTGTCCCACGTCCTCTTGCTAAAGCTGCATAAACAACTCTCTTCTCTGTGTCTCTTTTCTCTTTCTCCTTCGTCCACTCCCATGGATCTCTACCATCACACATCGCTCTCCTATGCCTCTTGATAAACAGGCTGTCACCTCTTCTTTATTAACACGTGTCAAGTCTCGAACACATCTCAATCCTTTTGGACCACCCCGACCATGTGTCGTCGGCCACCCCTTGCCGGCTGTGGCACGAGGACTCCTTGTTAGGACCACCTCTAGCTCCTCTCTCTTTTCTCTTACAATTGTCTTTTGTCATATGTATTGATATAACAATACTCTCTCACATACACCTCATTCTTTCTATACGTTTCGTTCGTTCCATTCGTCTTATCAGCAGCTTCAGTTCACCACCATCCCATTTACCCATTTTCTTACAACAACACCCAGGTGCTTGCTTGCTTTCTTTCTTCAATGCTTTCAATTATTTCAAGTCCTTTTCTTCATGGCCCCATCCATCAAAGGCGTCCAAAACCGAAAGATAAAAGGGAGGTCTAACTAGCAAATTATGTATCTTCGGTTCATGCATCACAAATAATAATAGTAACAAAGGATAAAAGGGAGGTCTAAGCAGGAAAATTAAAATTTTGGGAAAAGGGTGTAGCCGCATACCATGAGAATGTTAGTCCCTTAGTTAATGAAATCATTCGAGAAGAAAGTCCCTTAGTTAATGCCAGTCGATGAGATGAGGAGTACATGGCTGTTAGTTTCCCAAGTCCCAAGAACAACCAACCAAGCTATTTTAACAATCACCTTTTTACACGGTGTCTAATTGTCATAATCTTGATACATAAATAAATTGATAAACTATATGCAGCCTAGCTAGATCATTATCTCTTGGCATGTCGCATATATATATATATATATATATATATAATATTATTATTCTCTACAGACTTGAAGATAAGCCAATTTTTGGCATTTTCCACCAGCTGGATCTATCAAAAAACCCTAGCTACTTTGAATCTTCAGGGTTTTTGATTGAAAAATGAATATTTTGGTTAGCTAGGAGCTAAACAGTGACTTCAAAGATAGCACTAACACAAGAATGCATCCTTCTCCTCAACTCTCTTTATTTTCCATTGGCCTCTCTCACCTTTGATTAAATGGGATGTAAATTATTACTAGTCTTTTAAGTTTTCTTGCTCTCAAGTGCTTGGATAGTGGAAAGAGAGAGCTTTAAAAGTTGTTCCCATTCCCATCTGTAGTACGTATAAAATGGGTGTTCTCATATGCTATTGTTTTCACCTTGTTCACAGTCATACTAATAATGCAATTGATTAATCATGGTATGAATATTAAATGCCTTGAAAAACTTTTTTGGAATAAAAGGTGATTGGTAGTATTATATGATAATCTGACCTGTCCCCGTACAGCAGCGAATTTCTTATGTTGTTTGCTTGTCTCTCCAAGTAATTGGCTTCCTACTTGTTCCACAGTTTTAACAAATGAAGCAGACGAAGGCAATCTACAATGACTCTTATATGGGACCTATTGGAAATGGCCAACATAATGGGCTAATTAATTTAATGATTTGATCATAATATAAGGCTCAACATCGATGAATTTCAACTAATGGGACCAATAGCGGAAAAGACTCATTAAAGAAGCTAGGGTTTGGTGGAGCAAGAGGGTCACGAGGCTTAATTAATTTTTAAGTAAAGGGGTTTTGTTTAATCGGGTTGCCTAACACACATATCATTATTATATATAATATCTAAAGATACCTCATACCTGGCAATGGTTGGTTAGGCCTTAACATCATTAGGTACAGGTTAATCATTTTTTAATTATTTCTGTTGTTGATTTTGTTTTTTTTATTTTCATGTACATACAAGAAATTAGGACATGATTGCCGTATGATTATTCATTTTAAGAGAAGAGTGGCATTACTTTCGTATTCAAAAGTCATTGTTATTATCATAGTGTGTGTGGTTGGACTATATTGCAACACATCAAGGCATGAAATTTCCAAACTATTGGGGCCTCAGAATGACACATGGAACATGTAAAAGTTACCAATGAAGTCTTCATTCAGTATTTTAATAAGATTCATCTGCAGTCATGAAATCAAAGGTTGAGATTTTATGTATTTTTCTTGATTTATAATGTAATAAATATCAAAGAACAAAAAAATGTTCTAAGCTATTGACATGAGTTACAATAGATCACAATCACTTGGATTGAACATATGAGGCAAGAGTTTACAGAGACCACAAACTTACGAAATTTCAGCTGCCCCAGTGGTTCGTGTGCTGACTCAATTCAGGCAAGGGTGATTTGTTCTTCATGTTCATAGTTTTGATAGCCAGGCCATACTAGTTCATCAATTCATGTTCAGTTTGTTGATTACTTATTCAATTAATAGAGTGCTGTATGCTGTTTTGTTTGAAGGTTTGATTAATTGGTGTTTTCTTATTTTAATCAAGTTTCAATTACACAAGCAATCGATTAATAATGCACTTGGAATTATTCAAACCTTGTCATAGTCGACCTCACAAGAAACTTGGATGAGGAACAGCATGAAACCACATCTTTCACACTAAGTGGTGTAACAAAAACTTGGACCCAGTTCTTTGGTTTAAATAATTCAATAAAGAAAAGCGAACCAAAAACAAAAACCATTGACAAAAGCGAGCAAGACCATGCATTCAAGCAAATTAATAATTCAAGAAACTATAAAAGAAATTGAACCCAAAATCCCTAGTGAGGTTGTGGTCACACCGCCGAGCTAGACGACTACAAAGCCATGTAAACGGTAAATATGTATGTTCAAAAGTGAGATGAAAAAGAGGGAGGCATCCGTTAAAGGAAAAGGAATAATTTGATTGACATTTAAAGGACAAAGAGAAGGGTCCATTCTTTTCAATGAGTATGGTTTGTTATCTTCTTGTATTATCATTCACTTGAGTCTCATGAGAGAGAGAGAAAGAGAAAGAGTTCATGTACGTGTCTGTAAAATGTTGTGTTGTTGTTTGGGAAGGAAAAAAAGTCCAAGTGGGTGAGACTGAACCGTGCATTTTGTCGTCAGCCAATGCATGATTATGGTCTGGTCTGGCCTGGTCTTTTACTTTGCCTTTGCATCATACACATATTTCCTTTTCAATTTCCCTCCAGTGGGCGAAAAAAGATGGACAGTTCACAAATTGGTGTTGACGCTTCCTCGTACAACAAATTGGCCATGTATATGTTCTCTATTCTCACTTTACCATCAATTTTTTTTTCCTTTCTGGGTCCTTGTAATTTATCTTTGTTGCTTTGATTCTATATCGTGCTGATAAAGAGTAGAGAATATGAGTTGCGTTGCATGTGCAGTTTGACACTATTTCAGCTTTGTATTGCTGCTCTCCCTCAAGAATTCTGAACCACTTCCTACCATACACTATCAAACCAATGAATCACTATTGAATCATTCTCAGCTACTCTACTAAGCCATCCATCACCAAAGGCAAAAATCTAGCTAGCGTGGACGTGGGTGGCATCTTATTCTTATATTTATTCCCGATTTTGTGAGGTTTTATTTAATGGATTGGAAATAAAGGTCAACGTGAGCATTATTTCAGGTGAAATAATTAATTGCATTGTTCCATTGAATTGCGCCCCCTCTACTATAAATGTGTGGTGTTACTC
This sequence comes from Xylocarpus granatum, assembly GCA_019650275.1. Taxonomy (NCBI): domain Eukaryota; kingdom Viridiplantae; phylum Streptophyta; class Magnoliopsida; order Sapindales; family Meliaceae; genus Xylocarpus; species Xylocarpus granatum. Next base: position 23,153 of record BNST01000464.1, on the reverse strand, counting down.
ATCATTAAAGCAAACACTTCATTCATTTTAAGATATGATTATCTACTAATGCTAAGAGTACAATTTTCAACCATTTAGAAATCTTAAATATGTGATTTGTAGATAATCTTAATTTCATTTTGAATTTGATTTGCATAAGATTTAAACGCTATGCTTCCCGTAAAATTTAAAAAATAAATACTAATTGAATCTATAACTAGTCATTTAGCACTCACGAAAATTTGATTACGCAATTATATTTTTTAAAAATTATAGTAATATAATTCTTAGATAAACCTATTAAATCATAGTTAAAGGCTTCATACTTGATTTTAAGAACGTGTTGTAGGTATCGAACTTGCATTCTTAATGATTAATATTAAATTCACATATATAATTGGTAAATACATCATAATTAATACATACGTGAAATATAATTTTAAAAATTCAAATAAAATTAATTTAATTATGTATGTATGATGTAAAAAATTCATTCGTGCGCGCGCGCATGTGCATACATATTCATATAGAATTTTATATCTCTTAATTTTACGTGTTCTCAATTATTAAATTAATATATTTTTTATAATTAAAATCAAATCTAATATAAATAATTAAACTATAATATCAATTATTCAATTTATATTCATGTAATTGCATATAAATAATACAAAAATTATATAAAAAATAAGAGATCTCTATTTCTCTCTATATATGAAATAATTTTTTAAAAAATATTTTTTATTATTAATTTTGAAACAGTTAATTAATATATAATATAATTAATAATAAATATTTTAAATTATATTTTAATAAAATTTATAAATATAAAAAATTAAAAAATATATAATTATTGATCATTAATTATATTATGTATCAAAATTTGTTGTCTCTCAGACATGTCTCTCGACATGGTATATGGGTTTCTCTGTTGGAATTATTACCATACTCCATTGCGTTCGTGTCTATTGGGAAATGATTCCCTTCCATTTAAAGCACCGACGAATTAAAAGCACGGGATATAAATATTCTTAAATTACAAAGAGACGTACACGCACTTTCCTGGGGATCTTAAAAGTTTTCCCTTTGTCAAAATTGCCCATGGTTGTCTTCTGTCGCAGGAACCAACTCTTAAATAATAACCAAACCTCCTACATTTACAATGAAAAGTCATGTAACATATTCAATGATTCTCAAAAGTTGACCAAGTACTCTCTGCATATTGCAAACTCTTCGCCTTGAAGGTATAAGAATAGGAGTAGAGAAGTAAAGCCTCGTACCAAGTTTTCCAATTCAATTTTTAGGCCCCCGCAGGCTTAATCAAGGCATCAAAATTCACTGATTAAGATGTGAGGTAGCTACACAGAGCTATGTCACCGTCTGTGTACTGATTAGATTGCTGAATTGCACATTCATAATACACACATACGCATATCTGTATCTCTTTCCCGAGAAAGTGACATATTTCTGTTGTTGTAAACGAGCAATGAAGAGGACTTTCGGCAATTAACAGTAAGAGTATGAATTGGAGATATCATCGATCAATAAATTTCGAACACGAGCCATTAAAGTTGTAATGATGTTGTGATGCATCATAGACCGTATTGTTATTGCGATGTTTTATATATAGATAAAAACAAAGCTGTAGGTTCTTCCTGTTAAACCGATGATCGTCTTAATAGTTATTTGAAGTTTGCTAAGCCTTGTGTTGTCTTCTCCATGTGTACTTAAGAGTTGACTGATATGATTAAGTAAATCCAAAAAGGACCAAAAATAGACGTGCAAACAAAAGGGTATGTAAAAGTTTTGCTTTATTTGCATGCTTCCATCGATCGATATCGGAAAATGCTTACACATTTTCCCACCACCACCATTGCCGACACCATGCCCTGGCATGTATCTCCAACATTGTTAATCATTAATTGGACAAAGTTGTTGGGATATACGACTTTACTTCGAGCAAAGATTACGAGTAATTAAGAGTATTTTAATCTATTTTTATTTTTTTTATTTTAAGAAAATTTTTATTTTAAGGATTAAATAGTATTTTATAGAATTTAATTATTTAAAGTAATATTTTTATTACTTTTTAAATATATTATCCTATAATTTTCAGGAAAAAAAAACTAAAAATTTCCAACAAGAAAGTCTCTTTCAATGTGAAAAAAATGAAAAATGCATGCATGTGATGTCTGTGTTTGATCTATTTTGATGATAAAGATGAATTCCATAGCATTCATAGAATGATCAATGAGCACCGGAATTCATATTCCTCAATGATGTTAGCTTGATTGATCAATTTGTACACAATGTGGCCGTGAATAACATGTGGGAATTGGGATGATATGTGAACACCGTTATCACCACTCTGTTGAGACTATCAAACAAACCATTTTGGGGCAGAAAGCAAGCAGAAACAATAATAGTTAAAGTGATTAATGAACACTTACGTTTTACTTACAATTTATATTTAATATTTAATACGTGGGTGCGTATGGAACCAATTCACTCATGAAGAAATCTGAGGTGGTGGTGGAGGTGGCACCAACACAAGCACAATACCGTAAATATCAAAAGGGACGTAAGAGCCGACTTTGGCAGGTGAGGAGCAGACTGAGATGAGATATTGGGTGATGAAGATGATGATGATATCAAGTATGATGGTGACTGTGAAGCGTGCGTGTGAGGATGGTGGGATTCACGTGAGACTATAACCAAAAAAGACGACAGATAGATGGATGTATGCTTCCTGTAAGAAAGTTGGGCTGTCAACTATCAATATTGTTTTGTTTGCAGTTGGAAATAAAGTTTTATCTTCCTCTTTCTTTCAATTCAGTGTTGAGTAACTTGTTCACCTTCACCTTCATGTGGCAGCAGCTGCAGCACAAATTAAGCTATTGAACAGAAGAGAACAAGACAGCTTATTAATGTTTCTTGTAATTAAAGGAAGCAAATCATTATGTATTGCTCAAACTTAAGCTAATATCATTCGCAATTGGGTACGTAATTATTCTCAACAAATCTTTTTCTGATACGATCCTAATGCTCAATTAAGAAACAAACAAAGGCTAACCCTATCGATGAAGGCAACAAACATTTATATTGTAGCTTGCATGACCTAAATTACCACACACATCATGAACTATAAAATTGTTTGTTAAATTGGTTCACATTTGAACCAATTTGTACCCATAATCACCAATGTTTTGGTAACACATTAACTAAGCATGTAATCATTCATTTTGATCGATCAAATATGAGAAAGTTGTAAGAAAAGACATGTCAATCAAACTTAAGAGAATGCTTACACCAAACTTAACCAAGCCATAGCCATCGTATATGATGCTGGCTTCATTGATGCCAACATTAACTAATTTAAGACACATAGCAATTCCCCAAGTTATGGATGATTTTGTAACAAGGAAATTATGGTTGCCAATTAATAGTTAATCACATAAATTATTATAAGATGGCAACATCAATGAGAAAAGCAATAGCATCTGTTGAAATGGTATGCTTGCTCGCTTGGTCAACTCTCTCTTAAGGGGGAGATAAATACGATGTTGCTTTTACCACAATCATTGTGGAAATCTAGAATTTTGCACTCAAATTCTAACATACAGAAGACACAAATACAATAGGAAACTACTCTTCATTCATATGAAATCTTTGCCTCAAATTTAAAGTTCAGTTTCAAGCACTAAAGAATGGGGAGCCAACCAAAATTAGACTTAAAGATTGTGGTTAATTAGCTTGTAAACTATGATAGGGTTAGGTTCTATCATGTGTTATTCAAAGCCATAACAAGAAACTTAGCATAAATCTAAGAAATAGATATAAATTTATGAAAAAAAAATTACCAAAAACATATATAAGAATTAATATATGAAAAAGGTAATTTGTGTATTACATTCGAAACTTGAAAAATATCGAATCTTTACTCTTACCCTACTTAATAAATATGATACGGCTGTTCGGTTTTTTCATTTTCATTTAGTTCGGTAGTGTAATATATATTTAAATTAAGTTAATTAAAATTAATTATAAAATAATATTTTAATATATTTATTAAATATCAATATGTTAACTTTAGCTTATTGAATTGGATTCTAATGAATTTTCAACATAAATTCCTAATTTGATCCAAGTATATTTTAGATTTTTTAATTTAATTCAATCTATTAAATTAATAAATTTATTAAAAAGCAAGTTCAAATGACAATAAATTTTTAAAATTTTCAATTCAATTCATTAATTAATTAAAAAATAAATCGGATCGAATTGAATCAAACAAATTGAACCAATTAAAGGGTATATTATACTTACTACTAAAAGCCTATTAGACATATACAAGTATATGTATATGTATGTATGTATGTATGTATGTATGTAGAAATCAAGAAGACATGAAAAAGAGGTAATCAAACACGCCCATCTTGATATCTCCAAACCGGTAAGCAGTTGGAAGTGCTTTTCGGACATACACCCTCTGAAACAAACCTAACTTGCTAGGAAGCTAATATGTTGCACGTGCCCCGGCCATCCATCGCACGTGCACCCTTCCCGCTTAACATGTCTCTCTCGGTTATGTCCATCTGGCTTCGGTTGTGTTATTAATGCACAAAGAGCATACATGAAACGTGTGGAATGACAAGTTGACCTTACCTACTAATGTAGTTGGGGATCGTGAATAATAATTTGCTAGGGCATTACGGTCATTTCCTCTTATCCTAGTATGGTTGTGGTTTGGATCATTGAGATGACTTTGTACCGACCTTATCTTTATTTTATTCCGTAGTTTGCGTTGGTTTCCAGAGTGACGCGTACGAAATGACAATATTAGCCGACATACTAGATGGGCCTTTTGGTCATTTTACACCTAGCAAAATTTATATTAAAATTAAAAAATTAAAAAATAATAATAAAAGAAATTGATTGAATTTTAGCCACCAACCTTTGAAAGATAATTTTATTGAACAGGGCACTTTATATATACGATAAAATTTTAGATAAAATAATTTTATTATATTAATATAATCGAGATAATAATATTATTTAATTAATAAATTTAAAAAATATATATTTATTAATAATAAATAAAAAATTTAAAACTTTTTATTGTACTAATTAAATAATATAAATTTTTTAAAAATTTTTTATTAATTATTAAAAATATTTTTTATTTTATTAATTATATTATTTGAACTATATTAAAAAAAAAGGGTCAACTTTCTTTCTTTGTATAATATTTACATTGTAGACAAGGGTATTCTAGTCATTTAACGACAATAATAATAATAATAGTAGATTGCAACCGAAGTCTTTGGTCTTTTTTGTTTTTTTTAAATTTTTTCTTCTTATTTTATATATATATATATATATATTTTTTATTTATTTATTTTTATAAAAAAATAATGTCATGAAAATAAATATAAAATAATGGTGGGTAAAAAGGGAAGACGAAGAGGGAAGAATAGCGACCTCTTCTCTCTCAAGGACCGGGCTGTGTTGTGTTTATTGAGAGAGAGATTAGTCTCCTTCCTTCTCCTCTTAAGCCTCCGTTTTCTCTTATTTTTTTATTATTCTCCTTTTCTTTCCACAGGAGTGACTGCAAAGAACCAGCACTCGCTGCAGCAAAGAAAGAGCAAACTAAGAGAAAGAATAGGAGAGAAAGAGACGACATACAGACAGACTAAGGGACTATACACTCAAAGAGAGCAAACAGAAGAATTCAACAAGCTTTCGGTAACATACAAGGGAAAACGGTGTCTGAGATCTTTATAATTACATCCTCTCATACTCTGCAACGCTAAGAGGTTTGCGTAGGTATAATTTATACTTTTATATATATATGTGTGTGTGTGTGTGTGTGTCTTGACCTTATGTGTGTAAACATATGATGAACACAGCTGAAAATGATGAAGGGTATTAAAAAAATAATATTGAAATTAAAAAAAAGAAAGAAAGAAAGAAAGGAGCCAAGGACTAATTTGATACTCTTGCTTTTCCTGGTTTTGCTTTGTTATCTGTTTTGTCTGATAATTAGATGTGTGTTCTTTGTTTTGCTTGTCCATAATCGATCTACAGAGAATTTTAAAGTAAGGGAAGGAAGGCTGCAGCACTAGAGAGCAAAGGAAGGAGATGATGATAAAGAAGATCTTGTTGACATGGGAATAGCAACACCGCCAGTTTTACCTACTCTCACTCACTCAAAGTCTCACAATCCAATTTCGATTCAAGACAAGTCAAACTGTTCAAATTCTATGTCCCAAGATTTCCACCAAGGCATCTTTAGCTTCTCGAATGGCTTCGAGAGATCAGCCGTGTCTCATCAAGAACAACACCACCAACAACAGCAACACATAGCACAGCAGATCCGGAGAGACAAACTGAGGGTTCAAGGCTTTGAGCCCCCACCACCATTGGTAGGTATTGAAGAGGAAGAACCCAGTGGTCTGCCTGTCTACGACGCAGCCGGTATGTTATCTGAAATGTTCAATTTTCCTTCTGGAGCCGCCTCCACTGAATTGTTAGACCAACCTATACCGTCTTGTACTTATCGAACTCCACGGCCAACGGCGGCCAGCGAGTGGTATGGTAATAGGCAAGGTATGGTGGGAGGTTTGGGGTCTTTAGGCAATTCAAAGAATCATAATGACCGTGACAGTTTAGCCCAACATCATCATCAGATTTCAGGCATTAATGCAGACTCAGCAGCAGCCATGCAGCTTTTCTTGGTGAATCCGCAGCCAAGATCACCGTCTCCAACTCCTCCTCATTCAACATCTTCTACACTTCACATGTTGTTGCCAACTCCATCTTCTTCTCTTCAAGGATTTAATGTATCAGGATCAGAAGTTGCTTTTGGGACTAATACTGTGATCTCTCCACCCCAAATGACATGGGTTCCAGATAGTGGCCATGGGGGAGGCAGCGCTGGCGCGCAGCTTAACAACCCAAGTGATATTGGTGGAGCAGTGGAGGGCCAAGGCCTTTCACTTTCGTTGTCATCATCTTTACAGCACTTAGAGGCAGGAAAAGCAGAAGAATTGAGGATGGGAGATGGTGGGTTACTGTACTACAGTCAAGCAGGAGGTTCTTCGTCTGCTCAGTATCAATACAAGAATTTGGGTAGTCATCAGCAGCCAATGCATTTGCAAACTGGTGTGGGTCAAAACCATCATTTTCGAGTAGGGTACGGATCTTCCTTAGGAGTGGCGAATGTTTTAAGGAATTCAAAGTATGCTAAAGCTGCCCAAGAATTGTTAGAAGAATTTTGCAGTGTTGGAAGAGGTCAGTTCAAAAAGAGCAAGCTTGGTAGGAACAGCACAAACCCTAGTTCTAATCCTGGTAGTAGTGGTGGTGGGGTGGGTGGTTCTTCTTCATCAACAAAGGATCTCCCACCTTTGTCAGCCGCTGATAGAATTGAGCATCAGAGAAGGAAGGTCAAACTATTATCCACGCTTGATGAGGCATGTAATCTCTCTCTTCCCGTCTCACCGTCTCCTTCTATCAATAGTCAGGACCCAATCTTTTTGTTTTTTTTTAATTATACTACATTATATTTTTTTTCAAACCCACAGTACAGAATAGAAAATTCCGACCAGTTTTCCTGAATATTTTAAGACCCAGATAGATAAAAGCCGGCTGGTGCAACAGGGCTCTGTAGGATGATCTAATTGGTAGCGTTTGATTACCCAATTGTTTTTGAATTTTTAAAAACGTTAAGCACTGTTTCACTGATTGGATGGTAGGGGTGTCGTAGAACAAAGAGTCCAAGAATTTTGTTAGGGCAAAGAGTCTTAGAATTTTGTTTGGTAAGATATGAAAAACTACTATTATAACTATGTGTCCAACAAGATGCGACGTTCCTTCTGTTTGGTAAGATGACCCTTAAGCCACCATATTACGTAGCATTCTTGCAAAGACACTGTTCATAGAGATCCATACCCGTCATAGTAATAGTTCAGAGACACTGATAAAAAGTCATTGATATTTTATCTTTTCTTTTATTGACTTCCGGGGCTTTCTCTTCTGTTCTTTTCTTTTTTTACTTCTCTCTTTGGTCTTGCTTATACTCGCAATCCTGTGAATTGGCGAGAAATAGAAGGCCGAAAAACACCAATGATATTCTGGGTCTCTCATTAACAATCATTTCTGCTTAAATGATTCAAATAAATTTTTTACCGTACCTGATTTTGATTCACGTAGTTATTCTTACACTTAAATTTCCTTTAAGAGCAACAAAACTAGTCAAATTATTTTGGGGTTTCTGAGAATTCTGAAAGAGGAACTTGTCCTTTCTCTTCTCATCATCGCTTTCTATTGTTTCATGAATAACAAATCATGCCACAAATCGAATGCCGTATGATGTTTCTCCTTTTTAGTTACCCTCCCTCTCATTGATTGCTTCTTTCTTTGGTTGGCATGGCCGTGGGGGGAAAAAAAAGAGGAACTTTGTTCCTGTTTATACGTTAACAAAATAGAGATTAACGGGCAACCTGAATGTAATCAGATATCATGATGTTCTAGAATTTTACCATGATGATAAATGGTTAACCAGTTTACTTCATCGGTGCATGTGATTTATGGTTGTAGGTGGATCGGAGATACAACCATTATTGTGAACAAATGCAAATGGTAGTGAACTCATTCGATCTAGTGATGGGCTTTGGCGCAGCACTTCCTTACACTGCCCTAGCTCAGAAGGCGATGTCTCGGCATTTTCGTTGTCTCAAGGACGCAATAGCAGCACAATTGAAACACAGTTGTGAGCTGTTGGGAGAAAAAGATGCCGCAGGGACCTCAGGCATAACCAAGGGAGAGACCCCAAGGCTTAAGTTACTTGAGCAAAGTCTAAGGCAACAGAGAGCGTTTCACCAAATAGGTATGATGGAACAAGAAGCTTGGAGGCCACAAAGAGGCTTGCCTGAAAGATCTGTCAACATTTTGAGAGCCTGGCTTTTTGAGCATTTCCTTCACCCGTATGTTGTCTTCACTTATCTTCGTTACTATTACCAACAGAATCTTAATCGAATTTTCTGGTTTTTTTTAACTGAATCTAAATAACAATTAATTATTAAGGTATTGATGTTATAATGATACTCTATAACACCAAATTCAAGCTGTTTTCTTCTTTGTCTACCTTTTCTGCTTTGTGCATTAGAGAAACAGTGATACAGTGTCCTTGGATGTTGTCTCTTCGGCAAAAAGCTGTATGACTTGCTGCTTTTTTGCTTTTCATTATCTTTACTGGATCGCTTGCCTGCAGACCCCAGAAATTAGTGTTATACATTAAAAAAGAAAACAACTTTGTTATGGTATAATTTCACTGACTAACTCTCTTTTTAGCACACTTTCTTTCTAACAAAGCTAAAGAGTGATGTATGTAAATAATAATCAGTGAGAGCAGTCCTCCTCTTTACTTCTGAAAACTGCAGCTGCTGGGCTGAACTTTCTTCCCTTAGATTCTCACGCCCATGCAGGCAAAGAAGAAAGCTTCAAAACCATTCGCATACATAAAGACGAATGATTCTTTATACAGTTTCGGTAAAGACTCTGATGTCATTTTCTTGTCCTCAGGTACCCAAGCGACGCTGATAAGCATCTGTTGGCTAGGCAGACTGGTTTATCAAGAAATCAGGTTAATATCACCCCACTCTCTCTCTCTCTACAAAACAATAAATAGAGTAAAAGAGATCACAGGGAGAGAGCGTTTTTATCATTTTCGGTCCCTGCATTTTAGATATAAAAAAGGCCCTTTCACTGTAACGAAGAATACAAAGAGAAACCCTTAATGAAGAGACCATTTGTAGGTTCAGATAAAACTTGCACGGTTTTGTGTTTTATTTCTCAGCCTTTATTTTATCTACTGGAGAGTGACCGAATAGGTTTTATACCCTTTTTTCTTTGATCTTCCCTTTGGATTCCTTTCCCCAAGGACATAAATTCTGGTGATGTGGTGAGACATAAATACTAATGGCGTAACTCCCTTTCTGATTAAGAGCAGAGGCTAGCTGCAAGTACACACAAGAGATGAGACATAAGAGTTTGCAGCTTTGACTGCCTTTTCTTGCTAGCTCTCACTTTCTCTCTTGTATCAAATGACAGTATGACACTATGCAACCACACGCTAGCAATCATAAAGACAGTCGATCAAATTTATTGTGTACTTGAATTATACAGTTAGATTTCACAACAAAAACAAAAAGAAATTACTTTTTCCCTAACTCTAGTACTTGGCTAGCTTTTACAGTGCTATGTTAAATGCAAACTCTTTATCTTTTTGATAATGGTGGATGTTTAAATTTACAGGTTTCAAATTGGTTCATAAATGCAAGGGTTCGGTTGTGGAAACCCATGGTTGAAGAGATGTACCAACAAGAGACCAATGAAGAAGAAGCAACACTAGAGAGAGAAATAAACCAAAGCAGTGGCAACAACAATAACAGTGGGATTGCACAAACACCAACGCCTTCAACAACAACAACAACAACAACAGCATCAACAACAACAATTACAGCAACAGGCAAAAGATCCGAATTCAATGAACTAGAAAGCGACCCTTCACTAATTGCAATCAATAGACAATGCTACTCGGAAAACCACGCAAAACAGTCAGCTTCCTCCACCATTATTTCCACCACCGGCAATCCCAACACCCATGGGGTGGCGCCACCATCTTTTCCGACGACTCACATTGTTGATGATACTTATCGACGTGGCAGTGTGATTTCATCTGCTGATTATGGGACCGCGGCTGCTAATGGTAATGCTGCTGATCTTGGATCTACTCTTATAAGGTTTGGGACCACGGCCGGTGATGTGTCACTCACTCTAGGGCTACGCCATGCTGGAAACATGCCTGAGAACACTTCCTCTTTCTCAGTTAGGGATTTTGGGGATTGCTGAATTTTATCTTAGTGATTTTTACCTTTTCAAAAGAATTACTCCCCATTTTCATGTTCTTATATCCCTCTTTTATCCTATCCCCTCTTATCCTTTTCTCTATTCTACTGGGGAGATGATACATAATGAAGAATTTAGCACGTATATTAAGGTAGGTGGTACGTACGTAGCTTTATGTTAGGGGGGAGTGGTTGTGGTGGAGAGGGTGGGGGGAGGGGTTGTGGTGGTCTGGGGGTTTCTATTACTGTAATTGTTAATATAATATGTACTAAAGGTTTTGTACCTTTGCATTACTAGAATTCCATGTAATCCTGTTTTGGAAGACAATTGACGACATTAGAGAGGGAGAGGGAGGATTTGCCAGCCCATTTTCCTTGACTTGGATAATCTATAGGATTTTTGTGGTTATGTCTACTTAAAATTTATAATGATGACAAAGCCCTAGATATGAGATGACCTATGCATATATCTCCAATACAATATGTGTATAGATAAGTCCAGGGTTGATAATTGATATAGAATCAAACGGTGCAAATGCGGACAGATGGATTGTCACCTTCATAGATATGAACATAGGGTGATTTATTACCAGTTTTAAATCTAGCCACAACCATTTCTGTGAATTTCTCTTTCAGTAGGACTGCAAGAAATTATTGTCAAGACACAATAATTATCCAGTCGTAGGAAAAAGCCTTGAAGTTTGTGGAGTTTATCACACACACACACCACATTAGAATTCATATACACGAAGCCAGCTTGGTAGCACACTCTCGTAGAAATTAACATTAGAAAACACCAACTGTCGTGCGCGATAATCACACAGACCAGACCATCAATTATGCCATGACAACCTAGACATATACGTTTGTACATAACCTTGCTGTCGTCTACTATTCATATTGGAGCCTATTCATTCTACTTAATAAATATAGCAACTGATCTCAGCAGAAGGCAAAGAACACATTCTAAGGTTGTAAGAATTCTAAAACTATAGAATGAAAATGTCGTCGACAAGACCAAAATACTATCGATTTAAGTTTATATGAAATTCTCACACGTGGGCATTTGCATTTTTTTTTCAAATTTACTTTAAATATCGATGTAAACTTAACTTATATACAAATATCTCGTATGTTCATAGTTAAAATTACAACAATTTGTCTAGCTTATGAGGAACTTACGCTTGTACGAATTAATTATATTGAGAGAAAAGAGTATGTGAACCTTGTGGTCATGGAGTCCGGGTGTCAAGCTATGTAATCTCCTGGATTTAATAGAGACAGTTATCAAGAAAGAACAAGGAATATTAATGATGGAGAAAGAGATGCTGTAATTTCTACCATGTAGAGGGCCCAGAGTTTCTTACAGAGAAGGTTCCTTCCCGCGTATATATATCAATATCAGATCGACCGCAGGTCAGTTGGATCATATAAGACAAAAAAAAAGAGAAAAACCTGGAAAATTGTTTATAAACAGCCATTTTCACCCAACTCAACCTATTTTTATAAGGTTAATGAATGAGTAATGATGCTTTGCTTGTTTTGCTGAAAGAAAACATCAAACAAGAGGGGTTAAAGAACTCGAATCTTTGCTATTTTGTCTGGTTTGCTGGTAGTGTCGCTGTAATATATCGCAATATAACTTGTCTAATGTCTGTCCTTTTTTTTATGCTAATCGGTTGGGTTAGCTGATAATAAAGGCAAGGAAGATTCCTTAAAATCCACAATAATAAATTGCAAAGCAACAAGTGCTTTCGACCTAATATTTATGATGCCTTTTCCTTCTGAGAAGAACACTTTAACTGCTCGAAAATAACCAGCCCCAGTAACAGCAGTGTTGGATTTTACTAAGCTGTTGTGCTGTAACGATCATCAGGTTGATTTCCTTTTCAATCCAAGCCATGTAACAAGAAGTGAGAAATTAAGTGTCAGCAAACGCGTGCAGTAGTGAAAGCAGTATCAGCTGAAAAAGAAAATACAAATCCTTGAAGCTCACTGGTGCTTTTTCATACATATTATTATCGAGGCAACAAGCGATGTCACTTTCAGTTGTAATTTATAAAACAGATAACAAAACAAGCTTAAACGCAGACACACATTATTGAAGGTCTCATTCTATGCAATTTATACAGCAGAAAGTCTTATTTAGGGTTTGCAGTAATCTGTGGAGAAATCATCTCTAAATTAAAGAACCTATAGAAATGCTGAAAACTGCAAGCAAATTGAAGTCTACTGCACTTTTCAATTCCTTGATGTAAGAACATTAATTGAATTGAGCTCACTGTTAAAGTTAAATTTTAACTGGGAAAAAGATTAGTTTGATCGATCACACTAACCGAGAACAAGAACAACCCCATTTGTACATATGTTGAGTATTCTTAAATGAGCTATACGTCTTTTTTGTTTTTTAGCCTTACATTCAATGAGCGACATCAATGTGGCTATTCTGGCAACTACTGGTCCATGTCTCTGAGACATAGTTCATAACACCCGAGTCATGAGCCTGAAATAAGCTCCAGGCTGCCAAGCCTAACCACCAATAGCCATAGGTCTGAGATAAGCTCCAGGTTGCCAAGCTTAACCAGCCATAGATATAGGTAGCTCAATGTACTACTACTACAACTACAGCCATACAAAAATCAAAATCAATTTATACAGCGTTTCGTTAGATGCATGCAGAATGGTTTTTTTGTCTGGTTTGTTCACATAAACTACAAAATTTAAAGAAAAGAAACGGACGAAAATTTGATGTGAAGGATTTGTTACTTGTATTTGCATAGTCATTAAAGAAGAAGACTGAGGGGGACCCCCCACTTCACTCTTAGAACAAAGAGCATTGGTACAATAACGTGGGTGGACCCCCGACCTGAGATTGATAGATGGGAAGCTACCTGTCGGATATAATCCAAGGATTGTCGACCAACTAGAAACCTGTACCTGGGCTCCATTTTCGGAAGTTGGGATCCGACCTTGATCTATCATGATATACAGGGTAGGGGCCATGCCATCAAGGCCGAGAGATCAAAGATTCAGTACAAAAGTTAATTAGATCATAGCTAACAGGAAAATCCCCCCAAAAAAAAAGATGAAAAGAATGACCCGGCGGAGTGCAGGCCTAGTAGTAGTAGTCGGACGCGTATCGGCACCAAACAAGGCCCAGATTGGAGTCGGCCTGAGCAATATTAAGTGAGAACATGGGCTGGGAGGACCCACCCCTGAGACATAGACCGGCAGCAAAGTTCATTCTCAGGTCCCCAAGCACATTCATTCATCGTCAATCAAGAGGTAAAGGGGAATTGGTGGACCACCGCCTTCATTTCTCGGCTCAACATCCTACGCCGATATAAATGTCGTACACTCTATCGCTGGTGACTATACGTTGGGGACCTGATCTAGGTCTGTAGTTGGTTTACTGACACACTACTGAACCCTAAGAAGTCAAGGTCGAGACAAGAATGCTCATTTTTTAATAAGCAATGTGTATTGTACAATGTTCGATTGTCTATATCCATAATTTGCTCGTGTTTTTCACGACCCATGCCCTAAATTATCATTACATCCCTTAATTCTTGTCTGTTTCATGCCCATTTTCTGTCATACAGAAATGTTCAACGCCATGGGATTGGCTTCAAGAGAACTAATGTTAGTCTGCTTAACGGAAGCTGAAACAATGTAAAACATGGACAGGTAAATGAGGATTTAAGAGAGCTGGGAACATGGAAACTACCATGAGTAACTTGTGGTCCTGTTTTCTTCAGAATTATATAGTGGGATTGAACTTGGAGTCTACTGTCTACAGTGCTTTTGCCATTACTTGAACGTACATGTTTCCTGCCATTCTTGAACACCTTTTTCAAATGTTGGTCTTTATTACCAAGCAAACTGTACTAGCCTTGTGGTATGGAATAATGACAATTAATAGCTGTCTTTATTACGAAGCTCGTGAACTTTAGAAACGTTGTATTTTGATTCCATTTCATTTTCTGAATAGGCATTATTGTCCCAGTGGTACCCTTTCTGAACTTCGTTGCGTTGCATTTGCAAGCTTAGAGGTATCAAATTTTACATGTACCCTCAGATGCATTCAAGAAGAAACATACAATTCTGCTAAAAGGAACAAACTTACTAGACCAAAAAGACGATAAACAAGAACCAAAGCAATCCGATGCATAGGCCAGCCTGAATAACTGCTACAAAAATAACGTATTAGCCAACCTAAAAAACTGCTGCTAGCAGAATCTAGTACTGCTGATTGCAAGGTACCTAATCAGCCCTTCTGGCAAGATCATCCAAAACCATTACAGCAGAACTATAAAGCATCATTTTTTACACGATAGTATTTAAACAGAAATCTAAATATGAAGTAAATTGTTAACTAAAAATGAGAATGAACGAACGACATATTGAACAGATCAAATAGTTCCTATGACCAATCATCCAGGTTAGCCTTCAATGAGTTAATAGCGTTTCACAAGCAAAAAGCTAGTAGAGTAGCTTGAATCAAAGCACTCACTAGGATCAATTAGTTTTTATGGGTAATTACAGTGCTCTCTGACTTTGCATGGCATGTGCATGTGATTCAGAGAAGAAAATCATTAAAACGGCTCAGAGAAATTAAACTAGGTAATCTTCCCTGCTGAATAGACCACATAATGCCACAACTCGAATTACATTACCTTTAAAGCATTTCAACACCAAGCAATCAATCAAAATTCATCAATTCAGAAAATGTTTCATACACAAATTTATCAGAACATCTGCATGAAGGTAGTCAACTGAAATCACAAACTCTGACTCCAGTGGGATTTCATGTTAGCTCTTGCAAAAAAAGAAATACTCCCAACTAGCTTTTCTTTCCAATTTCTTCATATTTAACATCGAAGTAAGTTCTCCGCAAACAATGAAATCTTCTATTTATTTTATATATGATCATCACTCGCACACATATTGGCATTTTTTCAGTCTACTCCTTTGGTGTCACTGAATTATCTGACTGGACTACAGTACCTTGAGCGTCACCATAAGGTCTGATAAAAGTCCTCCGCCACCAGACCTCAAAGGCCCTCTGAAGATTTGGGCAATTGTCACCTGCCTTCAAAAAACTCCCCAACCACGAAAGCAGGATACTCTGCTGGTCCTCTAGAGACAGGGTAAGAATTGTCCTGCCAATTCCTTCCTCCACGAGTTTCCTATCAAATGACCTGCACCCATGTTGCAACCAGCTGTAGTCATCAATCAAAGGCTGTAACCAGGTTTGTAACAACATCTGACGAGTATCCTTGCATGGTAGCAACTCTCCTCTTCCAATTCCAACAAACACTCTTGCCGTAATGCAGCTAACCCTGTAACGAGACACAATAGGCATTTTTGTATGTAAGGAAGCCAATTCTTGTTGGCTAGCCCACGTTAGAGCAAACTCATCTGCTGCTTGCCTGTTTGCTAAAATCTCAAGCAACCATGAGAGGTTATCAGCCTCTAGAGTTATTTGCTTCACAACAGGTTCCTTGCTGTCCAAAGATTTATCAGCGAACTCTGGTTCAGTAGCTTGCCTGAACAGAACCACCAGCGAATTCAAGCAGCTTCTGCAAGACATATATATAGTTTCATTGCAGATGTCTGCTGAGCCCACAGAGTTTGGGACTCTATTATTTTCCCTTAAGAGTTTGAGTACCACAGATTTCATTTCCTGTCGGCCTCTCTCCTCATTGCTTTTCAGAACTAGTTCCATTATGTGGCAAAGTGTGTCATTAGCTGGATTGGAGACATTGGAGGAGACTCGTTTCAGTACTGGTGTGACTCCAATACCCTCACCTTGAAGTTGTAGGACAGATGAGACAACCTTCTCTTCTTCTTCTTCCCCAACCCATGGAACTGCTTCCAAATATTCCAAGCATGACTTAATGCACAAGCTGAAGCCAAGTAGTTCAGCAACCTGCACAAAAGTTCCAAAAAAAGTGAGGTTCCTGTACATAAAATTAATTCAAATTTCCCAGCATGCGCAATAGGGACCATTTTATCTCCAGCTTATTCACAGTTAACTAGAATCGTTCTATTTCTAATGAAAAGACTATAAAATGCATAAATTTAAAAGAGGCAGATAAACAGAATAACCGTAAAATATAAATTGAAAACATTAAATATCCACAATGATAAAATCTCACTGCTTTCACAGACATAATAAGATGACTTGTAAGAAAAGTAATATACTTGACATTGCCATTAGTAGTGCAGCTTTCTCTGTTGCTTTTGTAGGCATCATTTATGAAGAAATGTAGAATAAGCCATTCTTTATTGTGAACAATATTTGGCAGTTAAAGCTTAAGATTAATCAGAGGAGGAAGGATTCTTGAGGGAACATAGAGCAACCAATTGGTATAAAAGAAACTAAGAAAGTCAATTACGCTAATTAAGGAATGAGCAACAAACCTAACAGGAATCAGGAAACATATTTCTATGTTGAAGATTTCAAAATAAGGTAAAAAAGGCAATGTTTAAAGTAACAAACCAAATAAATTTTGAGGAACACACAATAAGGTTCTACGTTACGTAGAGCTCAAAGGCAAAGGAGGAAGGGGTTGTCTCTAAATCACCTTATTTGTCACTAAAAATCCTTGTATTATTTGCAATTACTGTAGTTGTTAGAGTTTAAATACTATTGCTGTGCCTTCTCTTACAGGATCAAGCTTTTGGGATTAACAGTCAGTCAACATGGTGTCAAAGAATATCTGATTGAGGAATCTAGTATTTTGTTTGGATGTGTCAAAAATGAAACTAAGTTTAAATACTATTGCCGAGCCTTTTTCTTACAGGATCAAGCTTTTGAGATTAACGGTTAGTCGACATGGTATCAAAGAATATTTGATTGAGGAATCTAGTATTTTGTTTGGATGTGTTAAAAATGGAACTAAGTTTAGCACCACAAATGCTTTAAGTCCACTTAACAGGCTCGTTAACTAGATTTGATCATTCATGATAAAAAATAATGAGAGTTCAAATTATTGTTAGGTTCTTGGCTAAAAAACTTAGCCCGTGGGATTAGTGGTGCTTCAAATAACAATTAAAACAAACAAGGCACAATAACAAGCGGCACGTATTAATTCGCTTTAAGATTATTTAGATGTTTGTGTAGATATCAATTATGTGTTCCATCCATATTCGCATTGAACAATCAGAATATGAAATCACTAATTTTCAGTCAGCATTTTAAGTTACAGTTGTTCAACTCACCAATCCTAATGGCTGGTAGTTGTTTTGGGGTTGAGGAGTCACCAAAACAAGAATAATTAACATTCTCTGTATTCAAGCAACTGACCTGACATTATCAAAATACCAATGAAGAATCTCCTAGGTTTGCACATGGACCAGAAAAAGCTGCATAAATGAATTCAAACTACCATATATATCCCTTGTTGACAAATTGAAGGTTAGTCCAAAACTTGGGGATATTCTACCCTGCCATTACACTACTTGGCCTAAGGGCAAAAGATTTCTCTGACATTATAAACATAGGGACTATCCTGATTAAAATTTGTAATGTCTGGGCAGCACCAATGTGAATAAATTAACTGCATACATAAACAACAATAGCAGTTTTTGCAGTCCATCACTAAAGCAATTGTTTCATGGGTTGACAAAATTTACAATTAACAACAAAACATAAAACAGATACCATATAAATGATGCAGCCAACTGAGATATGTAAGAAAAATGCATAAATAAGAAACTTACCTTGAGGATACGTAGTACACGTGAAACACTTTGCTTGATTAACCTTTGCTTCATATCTTTGAAATACATCAGTCCCACAGTTTCAACATAAATTTCAACATCCTCACAATCACCAATTTCTAAACAAGACAAATTAGACTGCTCTTCAGAAAGCTTATCTGCAAAGAAAGTGCTGTTTTCCACAAGAATATTTTTGTGCACACTCAGCTTCACACAGAAGCCTTGCTTTCCCAATAAAATTACCTTTGTGTTGCTGGTTCCAGGTTCACCAAACTCAACTGCCACCTTTCTAGGCAAACTTTCCAATTTAGGCCTCGGAGTTCTCTCAGGAGCCACATTTGGTGCACTTATACTTGGTGTATCAGAGCCACAGCTTCGTGGACCATCAGAAGCAATTTCTGGTCTTAATGGAGTTGACGTTGGCTTTTTTTCAATCAATGGGGTTTGTTTCTTCTGGATAGTAGTTTTGTGTGGTGGTGAAGAGGATTTTGGCTTGTTCAGTGGATTTTGTGCTTTAAGGGTCTTCTGAAACACAGCAGGAGATGGACAACACCAAAAACCTTCTGGTGTCACCGCAATTGGAACATTTCTAATCTTGGCTTGACCTTGTTCCACTCTCGGAAGTTTAATTTCAGCCATACTTAACAGTAGAATTTTACTAGAGAATTCTATCAAGATATGGCCCTTACAGCAACAAGGTTTTTGACCCCTTAACTATAACTGAAAGCTGAAAGTAACTAAATAATAAATTTGCAAAGCATTGAAGATAAACACTAGATATTTAGTCGATAATATCCCCCAAATAAATAAATTACACCCCAAACTCGCAAAATTATTAACAGCATAAAGTTTCCTAAGAGAAAAAGGTCAAATTTTTTCAATGCCACAGACCACCAAACCTTTTCTCCGAGCTCCTCCTATCTAAACATGGATCAAATCCGAGACAGAAACTAGACATAATAAAGATGTACACTTTAGAAATATTTTACAAAGAAGAATGAAATGGTTCTTTTTTAAGCCCAACAAACGGAAACTTGAAAACCAAAAGAAATAAAATAGAAAGAAGAAAACAGCTTGCCAAGAACTGGACAGATACTTCACAGATTACCCAAATCTCTTAGCACTTACTTTTAAGCCCACGAGTGGCTAGAATGATTGAACAAGAGCTAGGGTGTCAAGCATCAAGGGAACCACTAAACAAAAGCATCAAGTGAAGTGTCTCTTCATTATTATTCTAGATAAAGCATTAAAAAAAAGAATTGAAGAACAAAAGAACATGCTTTAAAGTGAAAGAAAAATGAATAAAAGAGTGAATGGCGGATTGTACTGTGCTTTGTTCCTTTTACTTTACCAGTGAAAAGCTGGACGTTGCATTGTGTCTCACTGTGCTTTCACATTCTGATGATAGCATCACACTGATCTCTGGGTCTCAGGCTTGCATGTCTCTACTTCTCTACTTCTTAATTTAATTATGGTAATAACATCCGAACCCTTACTTTTTATCTTTTCTCAAATAAAAGCATACTTTTCAAATTGTGTCAAGGAAGTCCTTGATTCTTGGTAACAGCATAACAGGCGTTTTAATTTTTGTTATTTTAGTGAAGCTGATGTACTTATTTGATACAAATGAAGAAACATATCCTCATTCAAGAAATTATCAAAATATAAGGACCTTTATGTCATTATCCTCAATTTTTGTTGCATATTAAAATGGTTAGGGTAGTTTGAAGTGTTGGCTTGGTGGGTTTAGTAGACAGTCGTTGGATTGTCTGTCTAGGCAAAGTGAGCGTCGTTATCAGGAGATGGAGTATGATAGAACGACGGAAATGCCCTCATGGTGTTGCTAAATTTAGGTCCGAAAAGCCAAGATGGTGCATGGGCAAATGAGACAATTATCCTATAAATAATGGTAGCACAGTACAGATAGAAAGTGATTGATGGTCTGAACTAAATTGCCAGCAGATTGTGGAGACAATGCTCTAATATTTTATCTGCTTTTTGTTAGTCTGATAGAATAATCTATATGGTTTTTGTTGGTTAATTTGCCCAATTTCAGAAGCGGGGATTAAATGAAATGGTTGCCAGTGGGCCTCATTGTGCATGCCTAAGCCTAAGCCTTAGCCTTCCTAAGTGCTGAGTCAAAGCCAAACCGAACCCACTACGATTATTACTCTTTGAGTTGGGGTATTCTCCCATGAATCATATATTCTTTGTAAATAATGGGTTTGTAATCAAGTATTATGCAGCAAAATCTAGTTGATTCTATGTGCCACTACCCTTAATCATTGCAAGCATCTTCTTCATTGTATAGGCTCCGGCTCCCTCACCCTCTCCCTCTCCATCAATGCTTGATTTGTCAGTCTAACTCAAATTTCAATCTTATTATTTGTGTACAAAAGTATCTTTCATGTGGTTTATAATTCATGGTAATTGCCCATTTACGCTTTAAAAGTAGCAAGAAAATTAAACAGAAGGAGAGTCGTGTGAATACTGCCAGTTTTGAAAATCTTTTTGGCTTGGAAAGTGAAAGTTCTCTTTATAATGGTCTTTGGGTCCTGCCTGCCGAGTGCAATAATAGAGGCTAGCTGCAGCTGCTGCTGGTAATTGCATAATACATACAAGAAATGATACAAAAAGAGAACACTGTTTCATGGTTTTGTTGGAATTTTGGCCCACTCGGTCTCATTACTCATCTGCCAATTCATTCATTCCCTGTAATTCTTATATTCCATGTGCTACTACATTAAGATAAAGCTTGTTAATTACCAAGTAATCACGTCAGCATCCCGTTTAGTCATAAGTAATCAATTCAAAATTTTGAACTCGTTCTGAGAGGAAGCTTGCATCAACTCAGCATTACTTTTATTTTCCGAAGAACAACTTTTTGATTTGAATGGATAATGACAACGCAACAGAGGCTTTTTCGGATGTATTTAAATTTTCTTCCCTCTCTAACAGACTACAATCATGTTAACACAAATCCCCAACTTCTGAGACAAGAAGCAGGCAGACACCTTACCCGTGACCACGACAAGGATGTTGTGGCTCACATGTTGCCTCTTTTCGAGTTCAGATGCACAACTCGTGATGAAAAGGTTAAGGTTCTGTTTTCTTGTTCTCTCGGCCTGGCCTTTCCAGAGATAGAGCCCATTTTGAACACACACTCTCCTCTGGGTTCTTAGTTCTTGTGTCCTACCAGCAGAATTCAAAGATTGCCTTTTAATTGCCCATGTGCATTTCAAGTCTGATAAAAATAAAATGAACGAACTAGAAAACGTTGACTATTACCAATCTTGTGTACAGGGGCACATCAGAAAACTGAAGAGCATGGCAACGCCATCGAATCTGTTCAGGATATGTTCCTTGCTAATGTCATGCTTGTTTGCTTACTCTGCTTCTGTCCAGTTAAATGATCCGGGTACTGGAAATTTCACCATTTGGGGGGCGGGGCGGGGTGTTGTAATTGAAACGCGTGTTTATGCTGAACTTTCGGGTCATCTTTTATTTTATTTTTTTGCCATGTGGAATGATACAGATTGGTATTTCTGGTTTCCTCTCTATGCTTTTGCTTGCGCGGTTAATCTATTGAATTGGATGGTCTCATCCCAAGCATCAATTGTTTATGCTGCCAAGTTAGCACTATGGCTTGGGATATTCCTGTTTATAAAGGTTGTAATAGAAGATTTTGTGAGTGGAAGAGCTGGGTTTTGTTCATTAGATTTGACAGAAAGAGTAATTAGAGAGAAAATTGGCAGTGAGTTAGTGGTCATTTCCATGATTTTGCATTTGAAAGCGTCAACATCATCAGAGCTGATGTATCCCTAGCTAAAAAAGAATAACAATGAGAAGTTGGCAAGATCTTTAGACATTGGTGAGCTACTTGTATGTTTTTGTACTATATTCAGAGCATAGTTGTCAATGGTAGCAACCGGTGAATTCTGCTTACAGGCATGTCAGTTTTGGTGGGCGTCAGTTATGGACTACCATTCGTCTTCTTCGTGATTCAAAAAGGAGAAATACGGCTCTGATAGAAACAACTAACAAAGACCCGTTGGGAAAATGGCTGATCTTTCAGATGAATTCTAGACTTGGCAGTTTAAACCACTCTGAATCCTGTGTATATTCTTAAAATAAAAACATTTATTGTATAAAGCACGGGAGGTTCTTCATGATATCATGTACTTGTACACTGTCACAATTTCTTAACTGTTTTGCTAACCATTTCTGGGCAAATGCTGCCAACTGAAAACCAGGAAAAGTACTGTAAAATAATGGTTGCTTGAACCTTTACACAGCAATGGAGGATAGAATAGCACTGATGTGAAATCATAATTTCAATACATTGGCCAATTACGCACCAAAATCCTTTATCTAGTTTAGGCTAGGCTCAACAATGCATACCTACAAATTTCAAGCAAAAAGGAAATAATTCACTAACAAAATAATAAGGTTTCCCCTTCGTTTCTCCCCAAGTGCATGTACAAGTGAAGGAACTTAGGAACAATCTAGTTGAGGGCGGGGAAAAACAAAACCATTGCC